>JASDQU010100939.1:49513-60723 GCA_032191745.1 Picea mariana | reverse complement strand
TCAAGGGAAAGTGCTGAAACTAGCTTGACAAGGAAAAAGGGTAAGGGTCATTGTTGTAGTTGTAGCAAGAAGGTGAGGACTAGGTTGGAAATGTGCTGGGGTAGCTTGTTCAATGGATCTTTCAGGAACACTGCTCCGATTCCATGTTGAATTTTTAATAGTTGCTCAAGCACATGTAGTTTCTTTTCAATTTAGCATGAACTTGAACCATAAACAATGCAATAATGCAATAGTTGCAGTAAACCAATATCACAAGAAGAATAACCATGGACAAGACACAAGAAGTTATCTTGGGCAAAACTTTCTCAAACAAGGGAAATACCCAACAACCCTTTACTATATTACCAAGAGAAGAAAACCTCTCCACCAAAAATATTGATGCCAACAAAGGTGGCCTTCAAGACAAAACCATAGTGCACACAATAGTGTGCTCTATGACCAAGAAATATAGTGCGTAAGAAGTGTGCACCAAATTACATCTCTCCAAGTAATGCGTTGAGCAAATGAGATGAATGATCCACAATGGGGATCATTCACTAATATATACATGACCTAACTCAATGAATAGACATGTCTATTGGCACAATAGGGCCGACTTGTACAACTCAATAATACAATTAGTATTTTATATAATATTCTTTGACAATATAGCAAGGGGTCTCACACACATCCTCTAGTGCTCTGCCACTAGGGACAAGTCCACATGTGCTAAACCACAAGGGACGTCACTTTCAAACAAATCAACTCAACTAAATCCATAGGAGTATGAATTGGAGATCCATCTCAAGTCAACTTAACTAAGTCCATAGAAGTATGCCAGGAGACCATCTCAAGTCATCTCAAATCAGTCCAGAGGAGTATGAAAAGAGACCAACACAAGTCATATCAACTCAGTTAAGAGGAGTATGACTCACCTATCACATATGCGTTCTCACAGATCATCTAAACTCAGTCCAGAGGAGTACGATCTAGAGAATGTCTCATGAAGCCGCAATCATTAACAACAAAAACATAGTTAGCAGTGTTGTCCCTTATGACTTGAACAACATGTTGTGGAACCACCTCCTAAATGAACTTTTCAAACAAGTCACATAATAATAATACATCTGTAACATGTGAAAATGCATCAACAAATTTAATAAACATTGTGCCCCTGGGACAATTAACCAAGAAGTTTAGAAGTGTCCTGCCCTTCTGGTTCATCCAACTATATGACATTATGGTGCATCAAGTGATTTACCATGATTCCTTAAGCTCCTCCATTCTATTAGCACAATCGACCTTTTCATCTTGAAGGATATGCCCTCTCAACTCCTCATAGGTAGGGGCCTTGTACCTTGGGCCAACAATAACAATTGCATCAAACATTGACTGATAGAATGGGTTGTTCTTGGCAATATTAAAAGGAGTGTCACTTCGTAAGAAATACTTACCCACAAGATTATTAGCCTCTTGCTTCTTTATTTTTAGTATTCACAATTAACCTGATATAACGTTGGGCACCAGTTGTGGTTCTAGGAGCAAAAAAAAATGAGGTAGAAGATGAGGCAGTTGAGGTCAAAGAAATAGTGTCACTTCTAATTATTCCCTCGTCAGATCTTCCACCACCTCCCCTTCCAAACTAAACTCTCACATCTTCCTTTTGTTCTATGGATATACCCATATCATCAAGTGTTTTGTTGGCAATATGCATGATTTCCGGGGTTGAATTTGAGCAAATACGCACTTCATGTTTCAGAATTTTTGCAAGGTGGTATTTCTGTTGACTGATTCCATCATTCTCATCCTACACAACTTGCAATACAATATTTTTCTATTAAACGTCCCTCGGGTTCACCATATTCCCACATAGCATCCATTTTTTTTGGCATTTTCAATCTTTAAATGCTCAAACCTTGGGCACAAAAACAATGAAAAAAACAAAATCACCATTTTAACTTTTTAAGAATCAAGATTCAAGATTCAAAATATATTTCTTTTGCATGTAATAATTTTTTTTTTTACATTCTACGATCTACCTACATAGTATATCTCCCACAATCCACTTTGCACTAATAAAATGTACCAAATGAGGAAAACTTGATAGGAAATGGGCATTGCAAATTTCAAAACCTATCACAAATTTGAAAAAATAAAAAAAGGTTGGAATCTATCCCCTCTCCACTATAAACTGATAAAATTAGTCCCTCCTTGGAAAAATGAGGGAAACCTAGCAAAAATTTGAAAAAACAAAGGGTGCAAATTGTTTACCATACTTTCAAATATGCCCTTGGTTGAGGAAAATCAATCCCAACTCCACCATGAATAGGTGATGGTAGAAGAAATCCTGCTCCTCCTCATCCTTGGATGAAGGAAAAATCGCTGCTTTCTCCTTTTCTCTCCAAAATCCACATTTTCTTTGCAAAATGACACTTTAAAACCAAAAAATCGCTTTTAATTTGTGACTGTTCGTGGGCTTTGCGACATTTTCCATTGACTCATGATATTATTGCGAAATTTTTGAAAATATCACGATATTATCGACGAAGGAAAATGTCCCGATATTTTCGGGTGTGTTATCGCACAATTTGTACTTACTCAAATCCCAAGGCAAGTAGATGCAAGATTGACATAACAGGGGGTGACCTATCACTGCCACCTTAATAGGAAACCCATTTATGTTTAGGAGTATATCAAAATTACCGCAAGGGAGATGTCCCCAATGACCTAAAGGGCTAATAAAACTAAGGCACATATGCAAGAAAATCCTCCTTTCACTGGTCACTCAAGTCAAAAGGTTCTTTAGGTCTTAAAAGGATGAAGCAACAATAAAAATGGAATGTACCTGCCCAGAACAAGACAACAAAGAAAATATGGTGGCTTTCAAGTACAAAATGATGTTAGTACTTCATAAGACCATGAACCTTCGAAAAATATGCTAGCTGATATAAAATTGCAGCAATATAATAATTTAAAACATCAATAAGTATTTTGTAACAACTGATAAAATATGCCTTGAAATAGCTTGAAAAAGACAAGAAAATGTATCTTTAACTAGGCAGAATAATAATCAATTGTCACAAGCAATTTTGGCAATGTCTGGCTAGCCTTAAATGTCAATTTTGTAGAGAATTTTCTGCAGTTAGATGGCTGTAGCAATCTTTTGTAACAACAAGTTCTAGTGCTCAGAGTTACAAGGAAACACCATACAAACTTAGCATTTATGTAATAGATTGTTTGACAATTCTCACAAGCAATTTCTGAATGAGTTAGGTGTAAGTTATGTAGGTGTATGCAACAAATTAATATGAATTAGTATGGTTGTAGCAGTGATTTGCAACAACAACAAGTTAACTAATGAATTAGTCAAGTTTAGGATTAGTAGAAGTTAGCAAAAGCTTCAAGGAAGAAGGTTTGAGTGTTTGTTTGATGAATCATTCACTAGAGTGAGTAGACTAGTGCCTTTTAGGGCTTATGGAGTCAACAATAGAAACAAAAAAACTTGGAGAAACGTAGCAATGATAATACTTGTCAAAGGAGAAGAGGTCGATGGAGGAGGTGTTGGCACTTCAAGGCCTCAAACATTCAAACCCTAAAGAAAAATTCACTAGAGAATAAGCAATTTTAGGCCCTAACGAATCTTCCTTCCTTAGACTATTTGAAAAATAATATGCAATAAGTAATTAGAGTGAAGCTACTAGAGTGCTATCACTTTAGGTCTCTAGTAGTCACTTCTAAACAAGGTGCACCCAAGAAATTTAGACAAGTAGAAAAGCTAGAGGGAGAAAGAAGTAACTTATGTTTCTCTCTTAGGGTTTAAACAAGCAATTTCATAATCTTTAACATGAAACAAGTAAAATTTACCAGAAGCATTCATTACATAAACAAATTGCAGATTTTTTACTTATTTCACCAAGAATAATCAAGTCAAACCCTAGTTGAAGATCTTCCACCATAAAAAATAGCCAAGATACACCTCAAAATGCCTCTCCAAGAAGTTGTGCACTAGTTATTTCAACCAATAGCCCTTAAAGAGGGCGCAAATTTCCATCCACACTTGGTGTGTGATGAGTTATGATGAAAAAATGAGATTATGTTCTCTCTATTTATACAAAACTAATGACATTTAATTAATTTTAGGTCAAATAAAGGCCAACCTGGCCAAATTACATCAAAATCCAGTTTTTACACAAATAAAAATAATTAACTCCTAAAATCATCTCCAAGGGTGACATCATGCCCTTCTAGGGTGACATTGAGCCCCTAAGGTGGAACGTTGGGCTCAGATGCAAAACGTTTGGCCTCCAAAGGCCTTGGATTATGCCCACACGTGCCAATCAGCTCACAACTACCCTCAAAATGTGAACCCTAGCTCTGGATGACATCTAAGGTCATAATGGTGATGTCATGGGACCCCAAAGGTCAACATCCAGGTGGAAGAGAAAGATTCCTCTTGGTCTAGGTATGCTAGGGTGCCTCCAAGGGAAACATCCTTCTTTCTTCCTGGTGCATATCTTTGATGTCTTCTTGCCCCCTAGATGGGGTTACAACATCCATCTGTGGGATTTCAACGCCATGAAGGTCTGAGCTAATCATTCCCTCATGTGTACTTGTCCATCGGGCAAGGTCCTACAACAACAACAAGTACGCCCTCCAGGGGTTCATAATTCACATGGATCATAACATGTAAATCACATCCAATAATTAAATTACCCAAACATGTGCATAAAACCCCCCTTTACCCAGGCAAATACTCAAAGACATTATGCAATTTAACAAGTCAGGTTTGGAGAAGGTCCTAGGGTGTCCTATTGGGCTAATCCTCCTTAAGTTTGGGGTGTTTCCCAGGTGAGAACCAATCCATGTCATGCAAGTGTATGAGGTGGTGTGGGGTAAGTGTTTGGGCATGGGGTGTAATGATAATAGGGAAATGTAGATCTTACCTGTGGGTTCTTTTGTAGAGGGTGAGTTGTACCTTGTCATATTCTAGGTCATATTCTTGGATCTTGGAAACCCACCTACCCCTAGTACTCATACAATCTTGGTGTGATAAGACATCCTTTACTGCTGGGTAAGGGACATATGCCTTAATATTGTTATAGCCCACACAATTTCTAAAATTCTTGAGGGATTTCACCAGTGCATAGGCTTGCTTTTTCAGTAATTGAGTAATTCAATTATGAATCCCTAAGGAAGGCAATAGGGTGTTCATTATCATCAACGTCCTTTTGCAACTAGACACCTGCAATGGTATCTTGAGAAGCAAAAGAGAATATTATGAAATATCATGAGTAATCAGGGTTGACCAAAAACGGGGCCTGGGAAATGGCATTTTTTATATCTTAAAAATATTGAAGGCCTTTGTCATACCACTTGAACGCTATGTCCTTTTTAAGTAAGGTACTCATGGGATTTATTCTTTCAACAAAATTTGGAACAAATCTTCAAATGAAATTTATTTTCCCAAAGAATTATTGTAGGGCCTTTTATTAGCAGGGGGATGTACACTCTTGATAGATTGGATTTTCTCTGGGTCTACAAAAATTCCCCCTTCTGAATTTATGTGTCCCAATAACTTTCCCTTATGTATCCCAAAAATAGAATTTTTAGGGTTCAAGGAAATACCATATTTCCTACACCTCTCAAAGACAATTCTGAGGTGTGAGATGTGATATTTTCTCTCCTTTGTCACAACCGTGAAGTCATCTTGGTAAATTTCTATAATTTTCTGGATAAGGTCCCTAAAATCATATTCCATTTCTCTTTGAAAGGTCGAACCGACATTCTTAAGTACATGAATGTTCCCCATGGCATAGTAAATGTTGTTTTGAGTTGATCTTCCCTTTTGAGTAACACTTGATTGTATCCAAAAAATCCATCTAGCATGGACATCATTCCTGCTCTAGTGACACTTTTTAACAAATGCTCCATATTTGGGAGGGGATAATTGTCTTTCAATGATATTTGGTTAAGGTTCCGAAAATCAACACATAGGCGAATGCCACCACTCTTCTTTCAGACAACTACCAAATTGAACATCCACGATGAATACCTAATGGGAACTATGATACTCACATCTATCATTTTTTGGAGATCCTTTGTATCTGGGTTGCCAACTTAGGATTAATATGCCTTAATTTTTGTCGGAAAGGTTTGTCTCCCTCTGTCAAAGGTATAGCATGTTGGATGACATCACTCCTATAAGCCTTCAAGTCATCATAGGTCCAAGAAAAGGAATCCTTTAATTCTCTAATGAGGTTAAGTATTTCATTTATTTCTTCTTCGACGGTGCCCTCCCCTATCTTTACCATCCTAGAGTCTATTTCGGTGCCGATATTGAATTCCAAGACCTTATTTGGTTGTTGTTTGGTGATTTTTCCTTTGTATATATTATGCCCATCAAAGAGTTGTTCTAAAGGAATGCACCCTTTTGGTAAAGTATTATTTTTCAAATTCACTACCTGAAGGTTCATGGACTTAGCCAGGAAATTTACTTGTGAATCGGTGAACTCTCTATTGTTTTCTATGAATCTAAGGATTTGATTGTCATCTTTAAAAACTTGCCAATGCTCTAAGTTATCATGGATTGATGGTCTAAGTAGAACCTCCATTTTGCACAAATTCTGTAGGGGGGCTTCACACGGTTGCAAGGTAGATGTTGAGACAACTAAAGCATATGCTACGTAATTTTCCTCTCTAGGAACTACTTCTATTGACACTACCTCAAAGGAATTTTCCACTGACCTTGCAAAGTATCGGTACCTTTTGAGTCTTTCATTCTTCATGGAAAAGTTTAGTAAAACTTGTGATACTATTAGGTCTGAATCACCAATAATCCTCAAGTGCATTATACCCCTTGCAGTGGCTAGGTCAAGACCTATGATCAAAGCCTCATATTAAACAACGTTGTTTGTGCAATGATACTCAATCCTATAAGAGTAGTAGAAATTTTCCTTAGAAGGGGCAGCTAGGACGATGCTTGCCCCTGAGCCAAAACTCGAATGAGCACCATCGAATTCTAATGTCCATATTCCTTCAAGTGTTTTGAAAAAATCATTTTTTGAGTGCCCTCCTTGGACAAACCAACTTTCTACCCCATTTTTTACACAAAGGAGTTGATCAATGGGTTCTTCAGAGGATTTAATGAGGCATCCATTGATAGGTTCCTTGTGAAAGGTAAAAAATCCTCCCTCGGGTAGGATATAATGGCCTTAGATCTTTGGTCTTGGAAGGTTCCGCCTAGTTTTTCTACCAAGTATTTGGAGAGTAAGATCCCACAACTACTTAATGTGTATGTCACCATTACGTCGATCTTGAAAGATACATTAGGGCAAGTGTGGAAGGCAACCACCAAGTCTTTGATAAGATCCCATGCAAAACCATCTCGTGTATCATTATTCGGTTGTGATATACTAAGTCCTAGTTGGTGCATGACCCTTTCAGTCATATTATTCCCGAGAGTATTTGGGTCAAAAACATAGTTATGGAGAAGGAAATCATTGATCTAGAGGGTAACATAAAAAGTTGTGGGTTTACCGTATCTTGTCCCAATGTTTCCGACATGAAAGACAACAGGGGATTCTTCTTCAAAATCATCTCCCTCGGTGATTTGTTAAGGAAAGAATTCAATGTCTCCTTCCTCAACATCCAAATATTCAAAGGTCTCTTCAGGGGGACTTAGATCCTCAGGGGGCTCATGTTGTTTTGAAAAAATGAAGGCATCTTCCATGTTTGAAAATACCGTGCTCCAAGGGATGGTTTTTCTAGGGAAAGCATCCAATTTAATGTCATTTTATACCTCTAGTATTTTTGAGAAATCATGCCCCTGTTCTTCCATGCTTTCCTCATCGAACCATAAGATGTCATCTTGGTTGTTTAAAATATTGACTTGAGCAATGGAATTTCTTAGTTTGAAATTTTCTTCAACCCGACAAGCACCATATTGTGCTTCGTTAAGGTTTGTAGGAAATCAGTTCTTGTGGGTGGATTGGAAGTCTCCTTTGAAGGAATCTAAACATTTTCAGAGAGTAGCACTCTCTAGCTGAAAGTTGGGCTCAATTCGACCAAGTAAGGTGTTAAATCAATCATTAAATTCCCTAACATCTTCGTCATCTTGTTTTCAATTTTTTAGGTATTAAGAATAAAGAGAAGCCATATTTTCCATCACACCCCATATTTTCAAGAAAACTTGTTCTAAATCCTCACGGGTTGTGAGGCTTTTACTTGGGAGTTTAATGCTCCATTTTCTGGCATTCTTAGTGAGTGAGGCCAAGAAAAGTCTCATAAATGTGTCAGTATGTTCTTTCATGGATTGATGGAACTCATAACTCTCACAGAATTTAGTCCAATGTGTGTTATGAGAAGCCCCAACCTGTCCTGAAAATTTGGGTATCCAAGAATCGACATCTTTTGGGAGATCATGTAATCCTCCTTGGATGTTGGTCAAGTATAAAGGGTCAAAGAGTCCTTCGGGGGCCCATTTAGGAGGGGACATAGGGACAATACGAACCAAAGAATAATAAGGTGTATACTGACGTCTGCTACGAGTCGTCATCAATGGAGTCACCAAATAATATTTTTTGAGATTATCAAAATGGATGAGGGGATCACCCTCAGTGGAGTTGCCAGGTAAGCTTTGTAAGATTAAGGATTTGAGGGAAAGGCTTACTGAAAAAGTGTCATTGAGGAATATTGACTCAATGTTCCCTGACAACGATGCCAAATTGTCATCACACAATCTGTACTTGCCCAAATCCCAACGAAAGTATATGCAAGATTGGCGTAATAGGGGGTGACCTATCACTGCCACCTTAATAGGAAACCCCTTTTTGTTTAGGAGTATATCAATATTACCCCAAGGGAGACGTCCCGAGTAACCTAAAGGGATGATAAAACTAAGGCACATATTTAAGAAAATCCCCCTCTCACTGGTCACTCAAGTCAAAAGGTTCTTTAGGTCTTTAAGGGATGAAGCAACATTAAAAATGGAGTGTACCTACCAAAACAAGACAACAAAGAAAATATGGTGGCTTTCAAGTACAAAATGATGTTAGTACCTCATAAGACCATGAACCTTCGAAAAATAAGCTAGTTAATATAAAATTGCAGCAATATAATAATTTACAACAATAATAAGTATTTTGTAACAACTGCAAAAAATATGCCTTGAAATTGCTTGAAAAAAACAAGAAAATGTAGCTTTAACTAGGCAGAATAATAATCATATGTCACAAGCAATTATGGCAATGTTTGGCTAGCCTTAAATGCCAATTTTGCAGAAAATTTTCTGCAGTTAGATGGCTGTAGCAATCTTTTGTAACAACATCAAGTTCTAGTGCTCATAATTGCAAGGAAACACCATATAAACTTAGCATTTATCTAGTAGATTGTTTGACAATTCTCACAAGCAATCTCTGAATGAGTTAGGTGCAAGTTATGTAGGTGTATGCAACAAATTAGTATGGTTGTAGCAATGATTTGCAACAACAACAAGTTAGCTAATGAATTAGTCAAGTTTAGGGTTAGTAGAAGTTAGCAAAATCTTCAAGGAAGAAGGTTTGAGTGTTTATTTGATCAATCATTCACTAGAGTGAGTAGACTAGTGCCTTTTAGGGCTTATGGAGTCAAGAATAGCAACAACACAACTTAGAGAAAAGTATCAATGATAATACTTGTGAAAGGAGAAGAGGTGGATGGAGGAGGTGTTGGAACTTCAAGGCCTCAAACATCTAAACCCTGAAGAAAAATTCACTAGAGAATAAATAATTTTAGGCCCTAGCGAATATTCCTTCCTTGGACTATTTGAAAAATAGTATGCAATAAGTAATTAGAGTGAAGATACTATAGTGATAGCACTTCAGGGCTCTAGTAGTCACTTCTAAACTAGGTGTACTTGAGAAATTTAGACAAGTAGAAAAGATAGAGGGAGAAAGAAGTAACTTATGTTTCTCTCCAAGGCTTTAAGAAAACAATTTCATAATCTTTAACATGAAACAAGTAAAATTTACCACAAGCATTCATTACATAAATAAATTGCATATTTTCTACTTACTTCACCAAGAATAATCAAGCCAAACCCTAGTTGAAGATCTTCCACCATGAAAAATAGCCAAGATACACCCGAAAATGCCTCTCCAAGAAGTTGTGCACTAGTTTGCCAATAGCCCTTAAAGATGGCACAAATTTCAGTCCACACTTAGTGTGTGATGAGTTATGATGAAAAAATGAGAGTACTTTCTCTCTATTTATATAGAACTAATGACCTTTAATCAATTTTAGGTCAAATAAAGGCCGACCTGGCCAAATTACATCAAAATCCAATTTTTACACAAATAAAATAATTAACCCCTAAAATCATCTCCAAGGTGACGTCATGCCCTTCTAGGTTGACGTTGAGCCCTTAAGGTGGAACGTTGGCCTCTAGATGCAAAACATTTGGCCTCCAAAGGCCCTGGATGATGCCCACACGTTCCAATCAACTCACAATTGCCCTCAAAATGTGAGCCCTAGATCTGAATGATGTCCAAGGTCATAATGGTGATGTCATGGGCTCCCAAAGGTCAATGTCCAGGTGGAAGAGAAAGATCCCCCTGGGTCTAGGTTTGCTAGGGTGTCTCTAAGGGAAACACCATTCTTTCTTCTCGGTGCATATCTCTGATGTATTCTTGCCCTGGATGGGGTTACAACATCCATCTGTGGGATTTCAGACCCCTGAAGTTCTTAGCTAATCATTCCCTCATGTGTACATGTCCATCAGGCAATGTCTTGCAATAACAAAAAGTACACTCTCCATGGGTTAATAAGTCACATGGATCATAACATGTAAATCACATCCAATAATTAAATTAAACAAACATGTGCATCAAACCCCCCTTTACCCAGTCAAATGATCAAAGATGTTATGCAATTTAACAAGTCAGGTTTGGAGAATGTCTCAGGGTGTCCTATTGAGCTAATCCTCCTTAAGTTTGGGGTGTTTCCTAGGTGAAAACCAATCCAGGTCATGTAAGTGTATGAAGTGGTGTGAGGCAAGTGTTTGGGCATGGGGTGCGGTGATAACAGGGAAATGTAGATATTACTTGTGGGTGCCTTTGTAGAGGGCAAGCTGCACCTTGTCATAGATGCCTTTTTTTCCTAGCCCATTCACTACCTTTTATTCTTAGCTTCATTGATTTTGATCTTTTTCTTTTATTCTTCAAGGGAGGAGTTGAGGGACACTACCCTGGCTTGGT
>JASDQU010100939.1:647-48892 GCA_032191745.1 Picea mariana | reverse complement strand
TCTGAGCGAGGAGACTGTGAGAGAAAGAAGAGGAAGTTACAGCGGGTTTTGCTGTAGGTTGCATCCCTTCATTTGCTGGATAATAATAAAGGAAGGACCTGGAAATTTCTCTGGTGGACGTAGCCCACACTGGGTGAACCACGTAAATCTGTGTCTCTCTTGTATTGTGTGTCTTTTGTGTTTTGTTTCTGCATTTGTTTTATTTTATTGCTCCGCGGTCCTGTTTTCTAACACCAGAGGTGACAATGTTATCCACAAGCATTTCAAGGAGATGAGAAGGTTGGCTCGTGATGAGACCCCCTTTCTCTTGGATATGCCACCAAGAGACACTACCCTGATTTGGTGACTAGATAGATGGTAGTTTCATATCGCTACATTCCCATGGTCATAGTAGGCCGATTCATGATGAGACCTCCCATCCACCAACTAATACCTTGAGTGTTTATTTATCTTATGGGTTCCTGTTTCTTACTGAGAATCTTTTTACTGCTTTCTTTGGAATCCCCGGGAGAAGCATCTCAAAGGTTCATATTTGGATTTTAACACTTGCCAACTACTTTTACCCTCTGGGCCTTTAGCCCCTTCTTCCCACAAGGCAAGGTACAACCCTTCCTAGTGTGTAAAATCCCAATGCATGAACAAAGGTAGGGGGAAATGAAAGGAATAAATATAGAAAGTGGTAAGTATGGAGGGAACGAAAAATGACCTTTCATAGACCCATCCAGTGGCAACCCATCCTAAAGTGAGATAAACTTACTAGGGAATCATGTCACCCTTCCTGGTATGAACAAGTTAAACAACATAATTTCCAAGCAAATGCTATGAAATGAAGGAGAATTCAATGCAACATATTCAAGTGCTTCAATAATAAGAGTGACACATACATTGATTCCTGATCTCATTACCTCACGGAGAAAGACTTACTGCTACTTTAGGACCAGGTTGGTGGGATGGACACTGATGCTGCTGATAAAGAGGTTGCACTTAAGAAAAGAGGGGCCCTCCGGGGCCATGCTCAAGTCTTCTGGCTCTCGACACTCCATGTTTAGGACCCGTGGGTCTCGAGACATGATCTCCTTAGTTATCCCTAGGGTTGGGGAGAACATGGAGATAATATCGTCGACCCTAAAAATGACGATAATATTGCGATGTCGGCAATATTATCACAATGTTGCTAACGCTGATCATTATAAAATATATATGGAGATATCTACAACCTTGTGTGAGTCCTTACACCATCATAATTTATACTATAATAAATTTTTTAGCCAACATGCCCGAACACATTTTGGAATATAAATATAATTGTTCTCAAGTCACCCTTTTTGCTGTCTTAGGTGGTATATTGAAAAGTTTGAATACACAACACATTATACTTTAGACACACACACACATACAAAAAAAAAAGTCTAACCTTTTATTGATTTAAAAAATGGGTACATCCAGTATTTTGTTGTAGGCAATACAAAACATGTTATGAGCCATCTAGAATCTTATAGACTTACCTTCAATCTTAGAAGTTGGTGATGGACAAAAACCAAGCCACAAGTAAAACTATAATATGTCTAATATCCTATAATTATAAAAGAAACAAAATTTGGAATAAACCCAATTAAGAACAATGTCGAGATAATTGAACATTGAGTACGAGGCATAATATGAATCTATAGCTTTGTTTTCTCCTTGAACAACAACATCATCTTCCTTAGTGAAAAGGAGACCATCTTCAAGAGCACTTGTTTTTCTAACAATCGAATTTCATTATTATTTTCTCTAAAATTGTGTTAAAATCTCACTGATCCAAAAGATTTGCTAATTCCTCGAGCTTTGATCACAAAATATCTTAATATTTGCTAATTCCACGTGGGTGTCACATATCCCTTATCGGACACGACCCTACGAGTGTACATAAATATTGCATCCCCCAAATCTTGGATAAATGACATTGATCCTTATCCTATATTCTACAACTTTACTCTATTCTTGCCATGTTTTTTCTATGTCACTAGTATGGCAAGCTACCATGTACGATTGGCTTCATAGCTTTGCGGTGTGTATCTGAGACTTCTTTCTACTAGAATTATATTGTGGTTGGAAACATTATAGCATTGTGGTGCATATCCCTTACTTTTCATTATTGGTAGGTGTTATCCCCATTTTGTGGATAACTACGGAGATTGTGTCTTGAGGTCCTTAGGTTGCAGATATGGAGTGTCGAGACACTACATGACCAACAATACCCTTTTGCACAGTTGGAGACCCCTCTCACCACCCTACAGGTCACATATTTTCAGATGGCATTCACCACATCAACTGGCTTCTGGAAGGCAATGAGCCTTTCTCCATGAGGTACAAGTCAGTATTATGGTGAGCATCATTTCAATATTTAAGCCATTTGAGTATGTTGTATTTTAGATTTCTCTAGATTTCATGATATATGCTTGGAAATTATGCCTTTTTCCTTGCTTCACCTTGGTGGTTGACATTGTGCCCTAGTAAGTGGTCTTCCTTGGGGATTGGTTTTCTACTAGGAACTCCCTTGAAGAGACATCATACCATTCACAACCATACTTACCACTTTCCATCACTATTTCCCCCATTTCCTTATCTCTTGGGATTTTAGGGTGTATTGAACCAAGAAGGGGTTGTCCCTCATTCTATGGGAAGAAGGGTTTGAAGGCCTAGAGGGATTGATATTGAGTGTTATCGCACAATATGTACTTTCACAAAGCCCAAGGTAAGTGAATGCAATATTGGCATAACAAGAGGTGACCTATCATTGTCACCTTAATAGGAAACCTCTTTCTGTTTAGGAGTATATCAAAGTTACCTCAAGGGAGACGCCCCCAATGATCTAAAGGGATGATAAAACTAAGGCAAGGATGCAAGTCAATCCCCCTCTCACTAGTCACTCATTTCAAAAGGTTCTTAAGGTCTTTAAGGGATGAAGCAATGATAAAAAATGGAGTGTACCTGCCCAAAACAAGACAACAAAGAAAATATGGAAACTTTCAAGTATAAAAAATCATTGTAGTGCTTCATAAGACCATGAACCTTCAAAAAATAGGCTAGTTGATATAGAATTGCAACAATGTAATAGTTTACAAAAACAATACGTATTTTGTAACAACTGCAAAAAATATGCATTGAAATTGATAGAAAAAGACAAGAAAATGTAGCTTTAACTAGGCAGAATGATAATTAATTGTCACAAGAAAATTTGGCAATTTCTGGTTAGCCTTAAATGTTAACTTTGCAGAGAATTTGCTGTAGTTATATGGTTGTAGAAATATTTTGTCACAACAACAAGTTCTAGTTCTCATAATTGCAAGAAAACACCATATAAACTTAGCATTTATCTAGTAGATTTTTTGGCAATTCTCACAAGCAATTTCTGAATGAGTCAGGTGTAAGTTATGTAGGTGTATGCAACAAATTAGTATGAATTAGTATGAATGTAGCAGTGATTTTCAACATCAACAAGTTAGCTAATGAATTAGTCCAGTTTAGGGTTAGTAGAAGTTATCAAAAGCTTCAAGGAAGAAGGTTTGAGTGTTTGTTTGATCAATCATTCATTAGAGTGAGTAGAATAGTGCCTTTATGGGTAATGGAGTCAATAGGTGAAAGTTTTTACTTGCAGGTAGCAACAACAATGATAATACTTGTATAAGGAAAAGAGGTAGATGGAGGAGGTGTTGGCACTTCAAGGCCTCAAACATCAAAACCCTAAAGATAAATTCACTAGAGTGTAAACAATTTTAGGCCCTAGCAAATCTTCATTCCTTAGATTATTGAAAAGGTAATAAGAGCAACACTAATTATATAATGGCTTCTAGAGTGCTAGTATTTAGGGCTTTAGAATTTTATCTAAGTTAAATCACCTTATTAAAGTCTAGCAAATGAAGAGCAAAGAAGTAGTAACTTAAGCCCTTTACTCCTAGGGTTTTTCAAGCGAGCAATTTCATAATCTTTAACATGAATAAAAAAATATACCATAACCATTCAAATGAAATGAAGAATTGCACTTTTACTTACTTCACCAAGAATAATCAAGCAACAAAACCCTAGATTTCCAAGTAACTTCACCAAGAAATGATCCAAGTTGCAAATTTGAGCCTCCAAGACAAGTGCGCCTCCCTATTTCAGCCAATTACTCCCAAATAAGGCACAAATTTCAAGCCACACTTAGTGTGTGATGAGTGATGATAAAAAAAATGAGAGTACTTTCTCTCTATTTATACAAAAATAATGACCTTTAATTAATTTTAGGTCAAATAAAGGCCGACCTGGCCAAATTACATCAAAATCCATTTTTTTACATAAATAAAATAATTATCCCCTAAAATAATCTCCAAGGGTGATGTCATGCCCCTCTAGGGTGACGTTGAGCCCCTAAAGTGGAACGTTGGGCTCCATATGTAGAAGGTTTGGCCTCCAAAAACTTTGGATGATGTCCAAGGTCATAATGGTGATGTCATGGGATCTCAAAGGTCAACGTCCAGGTGGAAGAGAAAGATCCCCCCGGGTCTAGGTCTGCCAGAGTGTCTCCAATGGTAACATCCTTCTTTCTTCTTGGTACAAGTCTCTAATGCCTTCTTGCCCTTGGTTGGGGTTACAACATCCATCTGTGAGCTTTCAGTCCCATGGAGGTCCGAGCTAATCATTCCCTCACGTGTCCCTGTCCACCTGGAATAGTCCTTCAACAACAAGAAGTATGCCCTCTAGGGGTTCATAAGTCACATGGATCATAACATGTAAATCACATCCAATAGTTAAATTATAATAATAATAATAATAATAATAATAATCTATTTTTAAGGTCACGGCCAAGCCAACACACCAAATTGGTGTATGAGACCCCCTTGTTTGTGGGACAAGAGAGCCCCCTCCGCCCAGCGATTTGACTGGTAAAGTCTACGAAGGTATACATACCCTACCCCCCTCTAGACTTGAACCTGTGACCTCTTAAGAGGAAACACATGTTCTTAACCATCAGGCCCACTCAGGCTGTTAAATTACCCAAACATGTGCATCAAACCCCCCATTACCGAGACAAATACTCAAATACCTTATGCAATTTAACAAGTCAGGTTTGGAGAAGGTCACAAGGTGTCCTATTGGGATAATCCTCCTTAAGTTTGGGGTGTTTCCCAGGTGAGAACCAAATCTAGTTCATGTAAGTTTGTGAGGTGGCGTGGGGTAAGTGTTTGGGCATGGGGTGCAGTGATAACAGGGAAATGTAGATCTTACCTATGGGTGCCTTTGTAGAGGGCAAGCTACGCCTTGTCATAGATGGCAATTTTTCCTAGCCCATTCAATGCCTTTTATTCTTAGCTTCATTGCTTTTGATATTTTTCTTTTATACTTCAAGGGAAGATTTGAGGTACAATTCCTGGCTTGGTGACAAGAGGTGACAACGTTATCCACAAGCATTTCATGGAGATGAGAAGGCTGGCTCGTGATGAGACCCCCTTTCTATTGGCTATGCCACCAAGATCCACTACCATGGTTTGGTGACTAGATAGATGGTTGTGTCATACTGTTACATGCCCATGGCCATAATGGGTCGGCTCATGATGAGACCTCCCATACACTAACTAATACCTTGAGTGTTTATTTATCTTATGAGTTCCATTTTCTTACTGAGAAGCTTTTACTTATTTCTCGGGAATCCTTGGATGAAGCATCTCAAAGGTTTCATTTTTTTTGGATTTTAACTCTTGTGAGCTACTTTTACCCTTTGGGCCTTTTCCCCCTTATTCCCACAAGGCAAGTTACAAGCCTTCCTAGCGTGGAAAATCCCAATGCTTGAAAAAAGGTAGGGGGAAAATGAGAGGAATAAATATGGAAAGTGGTAAGTATGGAAGGAGGAGACGATGACCTTTCATAGACCCACCTAGTGGAAACCCATCCTAAAGGGAGATCAAATTACTAGGCCATCATGTCACCCTTCTAGGTATGAACAAGTTAAAGAGCATAGTTTCCAAGAAAATAGTATGAAATGAAGGAGAATTCAATGCAACATATTCAAGTGCTTCAATAATCAGAGTGACACATACCATGATACCCAGACTCATTACCTCATGGAGCAAGACTTGCTGCTACTTTAGGATCAGGCTGGTGGGATGGATACCACTGCTGCTAATTAATGGGATGCACTAAGAAAAGAGGATCCCTTTGGGGCCATTCTCACGTCATCATAATCTTGAAACTCCATGTATAGGACTTGTTGGCCTCTAGACATGATCTCCTTAGTTATCTCTAGGGTAGGGGATAACATCTGGCTCCAAATCAGGGACATGTGCTCACCGTAGAGTGCATGAGAACATCAACATCTCTGGTATGACCTGTGCCTGCTAGATCTATACAAAATTCATTAGTAATCCTTAGGGTTGTGATATCACCCCTTGTTCATATATGATATAATAAAATAAAGAGAATCTCTAGTCTAACATATAATCATAAACATGCATATATACAAAATGGAAGAATACAATATGAAAATGAAACTACAACTATACTAGCATCATATGAAAATGGTATATACAATTGATGCAAATTCTTAGCTAATCTAACTTACCTGTACTTACTTGTCATGCTACTGGCGGGAAGTAATGATTGATGTGTATAACATTCATAGGCAGTTTCAAAACCTCTCCTTCAAGCGTTGTTAAATTAAAAGAGTTTGTTCTTGCTTGACTCATAAACTTGCAAGGACCTACCCATCATCCATCCAACTTCTTGTGCATACCAAGTTTCTCTCTCCTTTTATCCCATAACAACACTAGGTCCCATTCTTTGAAATCCCTTTCTTTTTCTTTGTGATCGAAGGTGTTCTTAACTTTATCTTGACTTTTCTCCATCTGACTTAAGGAAACCCTTCTGGATTAATCTAACTCAATCAACTGATCAATTCATCCTTGGATTGCTTCCTCTACTGTGGTGTATTTTTGGGTGAAGCAGAGAATAGGGATTTGGAGATTCATAGGTAGCTTAGCCTCCAACCCATATACTAGTTCAAACAAGGTTTTTCCTGTTGAGGTCTTTGTTATTATTCAATCTTCCCATATGAAATAGTTGATCTTGCTATCCCATGCCTTCTTATTTTCTCCCACAACCTTCTTGATGATATTCATGAGGTTTATACTACTTGATTATGCCAAACCATTCCATTGGGGGTAGTAGTTTGATGAATGGGATAGAGTGATGCCATACTTAAAAAAAAATTCTGCTAAGGCAAGCGAGCTAAAAGCTTTGGCATTGTTAGTTGTGATTTTGGAAGGTACCCCAAATCTTGTTATGATTATTTCTTCCAAAAATTTCATGACCACCTCCTCAGTATCTTTCTTTGTGGGAATAGACTCTACCCACCTGGCAAAGTAATTTGTGGCAGTCAAAATCCATCAGTAACCATTGCTTGAATTATCCTTAAACTCACCAATAAAGTCCAAACCCCATTGTTGAAAAGGGGCTTCTACAACCATGGGTAAAAAGGTTGTGCAGAGAGTTTATGTTTACCCGCAAAGTATTGACAAGGTTGTCATGAGTGGACATAACAACGAGTATCAACAAGCAATGTTGGATAATAATATCTGGCTCTTAAGATATTGCAAGTGGTGGTACGGACGGTGATATTTCCCCCACAATACCCAGAGTGCAACCCCTTTAACAATTTGCTAGCCTCATCTTTATTCACACATCTAAGGAGAAATCCATCTGGGTCTTTCCAACCAAGACCATCCTCAGTTAAGCAATATTTCATAACTTTAAGTCTTAGAGATCTTCTTTTGTAGTCCACTAGATGGTCCGGGCATGATGAGTTCTTAAGGTAATATATTATGTTGGAATACCACTCATCGTGTTCTAGATCACTCACCACCATATTCACTTGTTTGCTTTCTCCCATTTGTATAGCTTATTCGTTGCTTTCAGTCAACATCTGAGCTAACCCTTGTCCCTTTATGATCTTGGTGGGTTTTATTTCTAGGTCATATTTTTGGATCTTGGAAACCCACTTACCCCTAGTACCCATACAGTCTTGTTGTGACAAGACATCCTTTACTGTTGGGTAAGGGACATAAGCATTAATATTGTTATAGCCCACATAGTTTCTAAAATGCTTGAGTCATTTCACCAGGGTGTATGCTTGCTTTCCAGTAATTAAGTAATTCAATTATGAATCCCTAAGGATTTTTCTCATGAAGGCTATAGGGTCTTCATGATCATCAATGTCCTTTTGCAACAAGACACTTGAAATGGTATCTTGAGAAGCAAAGGAGAATATTATGAAATCTTGTGAGTAATCAGGGTTGACCAAAACCGGGGCTTGGGAAATGGCATTTTTTATATCTTCAAAAGATTCAATACTTTTGTCATCCCACCTGAACTCTCTACTGTTTTTTATGAATCTAAGGATTTGGTTTTCATCTTCAAAAAATTGTCAATGCTCTAAGTTATTAGGGATCGATGGTCTATATAGAACCTCCATTTTGCACAAATTCTAGAGGGGGCCTTCACATGGTTGCAAGACAGATGTTTAGATGGATAAAGAATATGCTACGCAATTTTCCTCTCTCGGAACAACTTTGATTGACACTACCTCAAAGGATTTTTCCACTGACCTTGCAAAGTATCGGTACCTTTTGAGTCTTTCATTCTTCATGGCGAAGTTTATTAAAACTTGTGATACTATCAAGTCTGAATTGCCAATAACCCTCAAATGTGGTATACCCCTTTCAATGGCTAGGTTAAGACCTATGATCAAAGCCTCATATTTGACAATGTTTTTTGTGCAATGATACTCAAGCCTATAGGAGTTGTAGAAAGTTTCTTTAGAAGGGGAAGTTAGGACGATGCTTTCCCCTAAGACAAAACTCGAATGAACACCATCGAATTATAAGGTCCATATTCCTTCATGTGTTTTGCAAAATTCATTTTTTGAGTGTCCTACTTGGAAAAACCAACTTTCTACCCCATTATTTATACAAAGGATCTAATCGGTGGGTTCTTCAGAAGCTTCGATGAGGCATCTAGTGATAGGTTCCTTGTGAAGGGTAAAAAATCCTCCCCTGGGATAGGGTATAATGACCTTAGATATTTCGTCTTGGAAGGTTCCGCCTAGTTTTTCTACCAAGTCTTTGGAGAGTAAGAACCCCCAACTACTTAATGTGTCTATCACCATCACATCGATCTTGAAAGAGACAACATGGAAAGCGTGGAAGAAAACCACAAAGTCTTTGATAAGATCCCATGAAAAACCATCTCGTGTATCATTATTTGGTTTTGATATACTAAGCCCTAGTTGGTGCCTGACCCTTTCATTCATAATATTTCTAAGAGTATTTGGGTCAAAAACGTAGTTATGGAGAAGGAAATCATTGATCTGGAAGGTAACATAAAAAGGTGTGGGTTCACCATATCTTATCCCAATTCTTCCGACATGAAAGACAACAAGGGATTGTTCTTCAAAATCATCTTCCTTAGTGATTTTTGAAGGTAAGCATTCAATGTCTCCTTACTCATCCTCCAAATCTTGAAAGGTATCTTCAATATGACTTAGATCTTCAAGGGGCTCATGTTGTTACAAAAAAATCAAGGCATATTCCATGCTTGAAAATCCTGTCTTCGAGCATCTAATGCCATTTTCTACCTCTAGTATCTCTGGGAAATCATGCTCTTGTTCTTCCATGCTTTCCTCATCGAACCATAAGATGCCATCTTGGTTATTCAAAATATTGACCTGGGAAATAGAATTTCTAAGTTTGATATTTTCTTCAATACAACAAGTACCATTTTTTCTTCCTCAAGGTTTGTAGGAAATTTGTTCTTGAGGGTGGATTGGAAGTCTCCTTTGAAGGAATCTAAATATTGTTAGAGAATAGAGCTCTCTGGCTGAAAGTTGGGCTCAATTCAGCCAAGTAAGGTGTTAAACCTATCATCAAATTCCCTAACATCTTCATCATCTTGTTTGCAAATTTTTAGGTATTGAGAATAAAGAGAAGCCATATTTTCCACCACACCCCATCTTTTCAAGAAAACTTGTTCTAAATCTTCACGGGTTCTGAGGATTTTGCTTGGGAGTTTAGTGCTCCATTTTCTGGCATTCCAAGTGAGTGAGGCCAAGAAAAGTCTCATAAATGTGTCAGGATTTTCTATCTCGGATTGGTGGAACTCATAAATCTCACAAAATTTAGTCCAATGTGTGTTACCAGAAGCCCCAACCTCTCCTGAAAATTTGGATATCCAAGAATCAACATCTTTTGGGAGATCATGTAATCCTCCTTGGATATTGGCCAAGTCTGAAGGGTCAAAGAGTTCTTTGGGGGCCCATTTAGGAGGGGTCATAGGGACAATAGGGACCAAAATATAATAAGGTGTATACTGACATCCACTACGAGTCGTCATCAGTGGAGTCGCCAAATAATATTTTTGAGATTATCAAATGGATGAGGGGATCACCCTCAGTGGAGTCGCTAGGTAAGCTTCATAAGATGAAGGATTTGAGGGAAAGGCTTACCGAAAAAGTGTCATTGAGGAATATTGACTCAATGTTCCCCGACAATGATGCCAAAATGTTATTGCACAATCTGTACTTGCCCAAATCCCAAGGCAAGTGAATGTAAGATTGGCATAATAGGGGGTGACCTATCATTGTCACCTTAATAGGAAACCCCTTTCCATTTAGGAGTATATCAAAGTTACCCCAAGGGATATGTCCCTAGTGACCTAAAGGGATGATAAAACTAAGGAAAGTATGCAAGGAAATCACCCTCTCATTGGTTACACAAGTCAAAAGGTTCTTAAGGTCTTTAAGGGATGACGCAACGGTAAAAAATGGAGTGTACCTGCCCAAAAAAAGACAACAAAGAAAATATGGCAAATTTCAAGTACAAAAAATGATGTTAGTGCTTCATAAGACCACGAAAATTCAAAAAATAGGATAGCTATTATAGAATTGCATCAATGTAATAGTTTACAACAACAATAAGTATTTTGTAACAACCACAAAAATATGCATTGAAATTGCTTGAAAAAGACAAGAAAATGTAGCTTTAACTAGGAATAATGATAATTAATTGTCATAAGAAAATTTGGCAATGTCTGGCTAGCCTTAAATGTTAAATTTGTAGAGAATTTTCTACGGTTAGATGGATGTATCAATATTTTGTAACATCATCAAGTTCTAGTGCTCAGAATTGCAAGAAAACACCATATAAACTTAGCATTTATCTAGTAGATTGTTTGGAAATTCTCACAAGCAATTTCTGAATGAGTCAGGTGCAAGTTATGTAGGTGTATGCAACAAATTAGTATGAATTAGTATGGTTGGAGCAGTTATTTGCAACAAAAACAAGTTAGCTAATGAATTAGTCTAGTTTAGGGTTAGTAGAAGTTAGGAAAACCTTCAAGGATAAAGGTTTGAGTGTTTGTTTGATCAATCATTCACTAGAGTGAGTAGACCAATGCCTTTATGAGTAATGGAGTCAATAGTTGATGGTTTTTACTTGTAGGTAGTGGCAGCAATGATTATACTTGTCTAAGTAAAATAGGGGGATGGAGAAGGTGTTGGCACTTCAAGGCCTCAAACATCCAAACCCTAAAGATAAATTCACTAGAGAGTAAACAATTTTAGGCCCTAGCAAATCTTCTTTCCTTAGATTATTGAAAAGGTAACAAGAGCAACAATAACTAGATAATGGCTTCTAGAGTTCTAGTATTTACGGATTTAAAAGTTTATCTAAGTTAAATCACCTTAGTAAAGTCTAGCAAATGCAGAGCAAAGAAGTAGTAACTTAAGTCCTTTACTCCCAGGGTTTGTCAAGCAAGCAATTGCATAATCTTTAACATGCATAAGAAAATATACCATAACCATTCAAATGAAATGAAGAATTGCAGATTTACTTACTTCACCAAGAATAATCAAGCAATAAAACCCTAGATTTCCAAGTAACTTCACCAAGAAATGATCCAAGTTGCACATTTTAGCCTCCAAGACAAGTGTGCCTCCACATTTTAGCCAATAACTCCCAAATAGGGCACAAATTTCTGACCACACTTAGTGTGTGATGAGTGATGATGAAAAAATGAGAGTACTTTCTCTCTATTTATACATAACTAACGACCTTTAATTAATTTCATGTCAAATAAAGGTCGACCTAGCCAAATTACATCAAAATCAAGTTTTTTACATAAATAAAATAATTAGCCCCTCAAATCATCTCCAAGGGTGACATCATGTCTTTCTAGGGTGACATTGAGCCCCTAAAGTGGAACATTGGGCTCCAAATGCATAAGATTTGGCCTCCAAAGGCCTTGGATGATGCCCACACGTGCCAACTAGCTCACAACTGACCTCAATATGAAAACCCTAGCTATGGATGACATCCAAGGTCATAATGGTGATGCCATGGTCTCTCAAAGGTCAACGTCCAGGTGGAAGAGAAAGATCCCCCTAGGTCTAGGTCTGCCAAAGTGTCTCTAAGGGAAACATCCTTCTTTCTTCCTGGTGCAAGTCTCTGATGTCTTCTTGCCCCTGGCTGGGGTTACAACATTTATCTAGGGGATTTCATCGCCATGGCGGTTTGAGATAATCTTTCCCCCACGTGTACCTTTCCATGTCTATGAATATATAGTGGTATGCAATTACCATACTCTAGTCACCAAGCCAAAGTAATGGCTCTTGGTTGCATGGTTGAGAGAAAGGGGGTATCATCATGAGCCCACCTTCTCATTTCCACTAGGTGTTTGTGGGTGAAATTGCCATTATCTGGACACCACGCCAGGGAAATGGCTTTCAGTTGCATTTTTTAGAGAAATAGGGTCTCATCACGAGCCAAAATTCTCGTTTCCACTAGCGTTTTTTGGGTGACATTTCCATTATCTGGACACCACGCCAGGGTAGTGGCCTTCAACCTTTCCTTAAAATTATGGAAGAATAAAAGAAGGGAAAATAGTGGTCTTGGAAAAATTGCATTGCGGACGAAGGTACCACACACTCTCTACAAAGGAACCCGTGAATGAGACACTACAACCTCTTTTATGTCATGAGCCCTATGCCCATTGAGTCTTTACCCCAACCACCTCACCCACTTTACATGGATTAGAGAGGGATCTCTTGGAAACTCTCCTTGAGCTAGGGAAAAATCTACCCAATAGGACACCTCGTCAACTCTCCCATATTCAAGCTCGACAAGTCTCATAATGTCTTTGAGAAATTAATTGTTTGATATAATGATATTTGATGCACATGTTTAGGTGGCTCATTTATTGATTGGATTCACTTATCATGATGTTAAGACTTGAGATCCTTGGAGGATGTGCTTATTTGTCTTTTCAAGACCTAGTTGGTGGACAATTTTGGAAGAACAAGCCTAGATTGGGATTCCATGGGGCTTGAAGCCCACAAGGGGATGCCAAGGGCTCGCATGCCAGATGAGAAAGATCAAACTTGGAAGGCCTTAAATATGAATTGGATGACATACCCTATTCCCCACATGCGAAACGTTTCTCTTAGGAGAGGAAAAACGTCACATCTAGAGGCATGGCATCACCTAGGGGGGTTAGGGCTTGGCGGTGAGGTGACATGCATTGTCACAAGGACGTTTTGAAGGAATCATGAAGGAAGTGGTCTTGATGCTTGACATGTGTCTTTTGGAAGCCTCTCCACTCTCCTCCATCACCAACGACCTCCTCTTAGTTCCAAAACGTACCTTAAAGGGGTGACATCCTTCTAAATTAGGGTTTTCTTATGTGCAAAAGTGAATTTTAAATGAATTACTTTGTTAAGGGGGAAATATTAGGGTTGTTGAACCCTAGTCTTGTGGCTTACCCCTAAATATGTGGACAAGTCACCTTGGTGACATTTTGTATAAATACGATATCATAAGATCTCATTTTAATATAAATCTCCCTCTTGTGAGAAGAACTTGGTCTAAAATTTTCGCTACCTTTAGAAAATTGTCTCTCTTGTGATCTTTTTTATGGTTATCTCTTGATGTATGGTTGATGGAAGTGATGTGATAGCCTTGGAAGGATTCTCTCTTGCTATTGTGGTGGATTATCTTAGTTTTTTCCTTGATTTGGTATGGTCTTTACTTTCATGCTATCATTTGTTTCAAGTCAAGGTTATTGTGCTAGGAGATAGATGGGAAATATAAGGAAATACACCCCACCATAGTATTCATCATTTTATGCTTCATGTTATTGGTTAAAGAAGGGTTTGTTAAGAGAAGTATAAGGGCATACACCCTCTTAGCTTAGACCCTAGCTAGAGAAACTTGCCTTGAGGAGTAGGAGGATTTACAACCCCAAGGAGGTATCTTCTATAGCTCTTTATTTGCTGACCCCATTAACCCAATTATTAAGAGCACTAGTAATTTATTTGTTGCATTGGAGAAAAAAAATTATTTCTTTGGAAAACATGATTTTACAAGTTTTAAGTCTCTTTCTTTGAAGAGGTGTTCCTTGAGCCTTTGGGTATCTTGCCTCATCAAGGCGTCCCCTTTCATCCACTACAAATTTCTGTTGTAAAAATTAACCTACAACCATTAGCGCTGCACTAACCCTAGGTAACTAACCCTAACTAGCTCCTAAACTAACCCTAGACTAGCCCTAAATTTCTTCCCTAAACCTCTACTAACCTAGGCACATCCTTTGAGCCATTTACAAGTGATTTTTGTTGGATAACTTTGCTGATATAGGGCTTGGTTTGATACAGCCATAAGGTTGATAACTTAACCTCATAAAACCTAATATAAAAAACACTTATAACTTGTGCTTTAACCATAACAATTTGCTAAACGTTTGCCAACATATTCTACTTGGTTTAAGGCATTTCTTGGGTGGTTTCTTTACTGATTTCAGTGGCTGATTTTAATGCTGTTGTAACAAGTTTTCTACAGCCACAAGGCTGATAATATATCTGCAGTAAGCTTTTGTTTCAGCCTTGCTATTTGTGTTAAAGTTGTTTCTTAATCATTGGTGAGTTGAGATAGATTCCACTAGCTTTATCTCTTGTTTATTTATCACATACTTAGCACTTATTTTTCATCCCTTGTTATCTTTATTGATTTGATATATATCATTTATTGTTGCTGAAAATTAGGGAAAACAAGCTTAACTTGCTTTTCCAACTAACATATTACACTATATGCTTGGTTTTCCTTGTGTCTCGGGCATGTATTCACACTTGGCAGATCACTCAACTCACTTAGAAATCCTTAAATCCTCCCAAGAATTCATTCAAAGACCTTCATACCATCTACATTTGACCCTTAGGGACTTTATCTCCATCTTCATCTTTCTCCATCTCATTCCCACTAGGGTCACCAAGATTCCCCCCTTGAGGTGATTACCTCACCTCTAAAGTGACGGGGACACCTGCTTAAGGTGACAGTGGGTAGGTGACCTCTTAGTTGTTTCCATTTAGTGGTTGGGTCGATATTTTCCCAACCTACAACTTGTGCGATAACATTTTGGCGTCTTTTCCGGGGATGATTTTGAATCCTTTTCGGAACCCTAAACGACACTTTGACAAGCTATCCCAAATCCTTTCCCTTAGATTTCCTGGTGAATCCACCCAAGGGACTTTCCCTTTCCACCTTTCTTTATGAGCTCATATTGAAGCTCATCTGACGACTCCACCTTACTATAACCCTTCCTTTCCCAAACCTTTTCCCTCTGGGAGGTTCAATCCTTCTAAGGTTTACCAACGAAGGCCTCCTCTCATGTCTCCCGTTGTTAAAACCATTTTCCATTATACCCTCCCTCTTGCTCCAATGGCTCACCCTTGGGAAAAATACCTCTACAAACCTATTAACATGGCCAATCTCCAAGGATACCCTAATACAATGCCAAAGGAAGTCAACAAGTGGTTGCCAAAGTTCCTAGGAAACAATGTGATAACTATTGAAGATCATCTTTATGTCATGGGCCGGGACATGGACAATTCAGGTATTGAGCATGAAGATGTGGCCATGAAGTTATTTTCCTCATCATTGACTGAAGAAACCCTTGATTGGTTCATAGGACTCATTGAGAATCATCTTACATCCTACAAAGCTTTTTCCAACTCATTCAAGAATAGATGGTCAACAAAGGTAGATGGTGGGACACTTGGGGCTTAGTTTAATCAGATAAATAAAAAGAAGAATGAGACATTAAATGAATTCAATACTAGGTTTGACAGGTTGTACAATCAAATTCCAACAGATATCCGTCCTACAACATCATCAGTTCATCTCCTTTACATGAATGTTTTTGAAGGGCAGTTTTGATTCATTCTCAAAGACAAAAATCACACATCATTGGCGCTAGACAAAGAGTACAATGTCGATATTGAAGAAGACCTCATTGATTCAAGGGTGGAACCTTTTCACTACCCTCGTGTCAAAGCATAAGAAAATACTAAGGTTTCCAACAACAATGCTCCTGATCTAATTGCTCTCTTAACTCAAAAGATAGATTAGATGAATACTCAGTTTGTTTAGGTTCAAAATTAGCTTATGATCCATATGAATAAAGTGGAAAGAAATCAATATTCTCCTAGAACTTGGTTTTCCAGACAACAGAGAGATTCCACAAGGTGGAAACCAAGACCTCAATAGGAGGCAAAGGCCCCAGATACTTTGAAAATTGTTGGGACAGTTGATGTAGAAGCTTGGTGCTTCCCGTGCCAAGGACCCCACATGGAAGATTAATTCCCTTGACGAGACGAAGATTCTCCTAATGATATGAACTTCATTAATATGATTTGCACTTTCAAAGAAGAACAAGTTACCCAAGAGCAAATCAATGAAGCTAGAAGAAGAGGAGAAAGAGAGGGGAGACTTCGAGCCTTGAATAAATTGAAAGATGATCAGAAGAAGGAATTGAGGACGAGGGAATATCTGACCTACACTAGAAGAAATAAAGATTCAACCCCTCCGTCACAACCTGATACTCCTCTTCCATCAATAGAGAAGGTGGCTCCACCACCTCCACCTCCAGTATGTGAGTTGCTTCCTAAGCCAACTCCTACAGATGATATTCAGTTAAATATAGATGTTGAAAGCATGTTTGGAAAAATGAATATGACGGTCCTAGTGATAGATATGTGTAAGATCCCTTTTGTAAAAAAGAAAGTTTTGAAATTCTTGTAGGTGCCAATCGAGAAGGAAGATCCTCCCATCATCTTCAACACTATGTATCTCGATCAGAAAAGGGACAAAAACCCTCATTTCTATCTTTCATTAGGCATGAATGGCCTCTTCTTGAACAACTGCATGCTTGATTCATGGGCCTCAACAAATATCATGTGATTGAAGGTGATGAAACAAATTGGTTTGAAGACAACCCGACCTTATGGAAATGTATGTGGTATTGATTAATGGAGGGTCGAGGTCTTTGGGGTGTGTGAGGATGTTGAGGTATTTTTGATTTATTTTCCACATATCAGTATCCTCATGGACATATTGGTGTCGATGTTCCAGATGCCTGGGGGATGTTGTTGTTGAGGACCTAGTCCTCAGCCCTGGGGTGTTTTCTTAGCATGAACCTTACACATGCATATATTCCCATGGGCGATGGCACATATGAAATATTACATAATAGGGAAAAGAATGATACACATGTGATGGATATGAGGGTCCCTAATTATGTCAGTGAACACTACTATGATATGCCTCCACATGTTTTTGAGTATGATCCATTCGATTTACCCTTCATATAGGAAGATTCCATAGATATGTTTCTTCCATGGACAGATAAGAAGAAAATTGCAAAATACCATGGGAATGAACTGGGGTCTATCCATGTTATGCAGGAAGAAGATGAGAAACATGAAGAGATCATCAAAAAGGTAGTCCACACAGAGCCTCCACACATTGACAATACACCTTGCATCAACTTCCATGAAGGAAGTCTTGTGCTCATGTGGGACAAAAGAAATGGAAAGCCCAGATATAACCAGAAAGATAACAACTCATGGCTTGGCCCTTACATCATCAAGAAGAAGTCTGATAAAGAAAGGCACTATCTGACAACATTAGACATAAGAAACATGCCACTACCAGTGGATGTATCTCTTGTCCAAACTTACATCCAGGTCACATGACTTCTTCAAGGCCTATTCCCCAGGTAAGTAGGTAAGTCATCTTGATTTCCCCTGCATTTGCATCTTGATTTCTCATACTAGTTTAGATGCATTTCATTTTTATTTTGCTCTACTTTCATATTGATTTCATTCTTAGCTTAGAATTTTTTGAAAAAATGTCAAAATTTTTCTTTTCTAGATTAGTTTTCATTTTTGGATATATATATATATATATATATATATATATATATATATATATATATATATATATATATATGGATGAAGGTTGATATCACCACCCTAGATGCTTTGATCCCTTTGTCTGAATTTTTGGCAGGCATAAGTCTATCAGGAGATGTTGCGGTTCTCATGCACTCTACAACGAGCACATGTGCCCAAGTAGGAGCCATCTGTTATCCCCATTTTTCGGATAACCAAGGAGATTATGTATCGAGACCCGCAGGTTGCAGATATGGATTGTCGAGAGACTACATGACCAAAATTACCCTTTTTCATAGTTGGAGATCCCTCTCACCACCACACAGGTCACAGATTTTTCGATGGCATCCACCACATCAACTGGCTTCTGGAAGGTAGTGGGACTTGATACATGAGGTACAAGTCAGTATTATGGTGATCATCATTTCAATATTTAAGCCATTTGAGTATGTTGTATTTTAGATTTCTCTAGATTTCATGATATATGCTTGGACATTATGCCTTTTGCCCTGCTTCACCTTGGTGGTTGACATTGTTCTCTAGTAAGTGGTCTTCCTTGGGGATGGGTTTGCTACTAGGAACTCCCTTGAAGGGCCATCATACCGTTCCCAACCATACTTACCACTTTCCATCACTATTTCCCCCCATTTCCTTATCTCTTGGGATTTTAGGGTTTATTGACCCAAGAAGGGGTTGGCCCTCACTCTATGGGAAGAAGGGGATGAAGGCCCAGAGGGATTGATGTTGGGTAAAATATAAAATCCTATGTATGAACCTTCTAAATACTTCGCCCAGGGATCACCTAAGAAAGAAATGAAATCCTAATCTTTGAGTAAAGGGGTCCCACAAAAAATATGCTTAAAAATGCTTAAAAGGTTAGTTGAATGATATGAGGTCTCATCATGAGATGGCCTATCATGTCCATGGATATCTAGTGGTATGACATTACCATAATCTGGTCACCAAGCCAGGGTAATGGCTCTTAGTTTCATTATTGAGAGAAAGGGGGTCTCATCACGAGCCAACCTTCTCGTTTCCACTAGGTGTTTGTGGGTGAGATTGCCATTATCGAGACACCATGCCAGGGTAGTGGCCTTCAACCTTTCCTTAAAATTATGAAAGAATAAAAGAAGGGAAAATAATGGGATTGAAAAAAGTGCATTGCAGATGGAGGTACCACACACCCTCTACAAAGGCACCCGTGAATGCAACACTACGACCTCTTGTATGTCATGAGCCCTATGCCCATTGAGTCTTGATCCCAACCACCTCACCCACTTTATATGGCTTAGAGAGGGATCTCTTGGAAACTCTCCTTGACCTAGGGAAATATCCACCCAATAGGACACCTCGTCAACCCTCCCATATTCAAGCTTGACAAGTCACATAATGTCTTTGAGAAATTAATTGTTTGATATAATGATGTTTGATGCACATGCTTAGGTGGATCATTTATTGATTGGATTCACTTATCATGATGTTATGACTTTATATCCTTGGAGGGAGTGCTTATTTGTCTTTGCAGGACCTAGTTGGTGGACAATTTAGGAAGAACAAACCTAGCTTGGGCTTCCATGAGGCTTGAAGTTGACAGGTGGATGCCAAGGGCCTGCATGTCGGATGAGAAATATCAAACATGGAAGGAATTAAATATGACTTGGACGACGTAGCCTAGCCCCCACATGAAAAACGTTTTTCCTAGGAGAGGAAAAACGTCACATCTAGAGGCATGATGTTACCTAGGGGGTTTAGGCCTTGGTGGTGAGGTGACATGCACTGGCACAAGGAAATTCTGAAGGAATCATGAAGGAAGTGGTATTTATTCTTGACATGTGACTTTGGGAAGCCTCTCCACTCTCCTCCATCACCAACAACCTCCTCTTAGTGCCAAAACGTCCCCTAAAGGGGTGACTTCCTTCTAAATTAGGGTTTTCTTATGTGAAAAAGTGAATTTTAAATGAATTTCTTTGTTAAGGGGGAAATATTAGGGTTGTTGACCCATAGTATTGTGGTTTACCCCTAAATATGTGGAAAATTCACCTTGGTGACATTTTGTATAAATAAGAGATCATAAGATCTCATTTTAACATAACTCTCCCTCTTGTGAGAAGAACTTGGTCTGAAATTTTCGCTACCTTTGGAAAATTGCCTCTCTTGTGCTCTTGTTTATGGTTATATCTTGATGTATGGTTGATGGAAGTGATGCGGTAGCCTTGGAAGACTTCTCTCTTGCTATTGTGGTGGATTATCTTAGTTTTTCCTTGATGGTATGGTCTTTACTTTCATGCTATCATTTGTGTCAAGTCAAGGTTATTGTGCTAGGAGCTAGGTGGGAAGTATAAGGGAATACACCCCCACCATAGTCTTCATCATTTTATGCTTCATCTTATTGGTTAAACAAGGGTTTTCTAAGAGAAGTATAAGGGCATACACCCTCTTAGCTTAAACCCTAGCTAGAGAAACTTGCCTTGGGGAGTAAGAGGATTTACACCCTCAAAGAGGTAGCTTCTATAGATCTTTCTTTGCATGACCCCATTAACCCAATTATTAAGAGCACTAGTCATTTATTTGTTGCATTGGGGAAACAAAATTATTGCCTTGGAAAACATGATTTTACAAGTTTTAAATCTCTTTCTTTTGAGAGGTGTTCCTTGAGCCTTTGGCTCTCTTGCCTCATTAAGGCGTCCCCTTTCAACCACTACAAATTGTTGTTGTAAAAATTAACCTACACCCATTAGGGTTGCACTAACCCTAGGTAACTAACCCTAACTAGCTCCTAAACTAACCCTTGACTAGGCCTAAATTTATGCCCTAAGCCTCTACTAACCTAGGCGCATCCTTTGAGCCATTTATAAGTGATTTGTGTTGGATAAATGTTTTGATATAGGGCTTGGTTTGCTACAACCATAAGGTTGATAAGTTAATTGCAGAAACCCTAATATAAAAAACATTTATAACTTGTACTTTAACCATTAAAATTTGCTAAAAGTTTGCCAACATATTCTGCTTGGTTTAAGGCATTTCTTGGGTGGTTTCTTTATTGATTTTAGTGGCTGATTTTACTGCTGTTGTGACAAGTTTTCTACAGCCATAAGGATGATAATATATCTGTAGTAAGATTTTGTTTCAGCCTTGATGTTTGTGCTAAAGTTATTGCTTAATCATTGGTGAATTGAGCTAGCTTACACTAGCTTTATCTCTTGTTTATTTATCACATACTTAGAACTTATTTTGCAGCCCTTGTTATCTTTATTGAGCTGATATATATCATTTATTGTTTCTGCAAATTAGGGACAACAATCTTAACTTGCTTTTCCAACTAACATATTACAGTATATGCTTGGTTTTCCTTGTGTCTAGGGCATCTATTCACACTTGGAAGATCACTCAACTCACTTGGAAATCCTTAAACCATCCCAAGACTTCATTCCAAGACCTTCACAACATCTACATTTGACCTCTAGGGAATTCATATCCATCTTCATCTTTCTCCATCTCGTTCCCCCTAGGGTCACCAAGATTCCCCCCTTGAGGTGACTACGTCAACTCTAAAGTGACAGGGACACCTGCCTAAGGTGACAATGGGTAGGTGACCTCGTAGTTTTTTCCATTTAGTGGTTGATTCGGGCTTTTCCCAACCTACAACTTGTGCGATAACATGTAGGGATTTTTTTGATACATTGAATTGTTTATGTACTAGATTTTTGTTGGTTATACCCATTGTTGCCTCTCTTATGTTATGATTTGCATGATTTTACTCCCTAATTTTGTGATGTATGGGTGATAATAATCACGTGCATAAAGTTGGTTCAATGTGTTTCCTTGTTCAAATATATTGAAACAACCGTCTCCTTGCCCCCAAAAAATCACATCTTGTGTAAGGAGCATTGATTTGAGATAGGCATAAGTACACTTTTTTATGCACAATTTTTAGCTATGAAGATATGAATCAACATGATTGCACTTATTTTTTTAACATGTAATAATATCGATCTACACTTCTTTTCTAGGTTTGGGTTTATGCAACATGCTTAAGGATGTAGATCCTCCTCTCCCAAGACCCTTTTCTCATCATCAAAATAGTGGAGACACGAGTTTTTGGGGATGTTGTGGAAGTTACCTACATGGATTGACGGCAAGAAACATTGTTATTTTTTTAGCCTCTTTCAAGCACTTCATCATTGTTTTGGGCATGTGGTGTGTGGATCGACTTGTGTAGCATATACAAGGGCGTGGGATAATTATTAACTAAAATGCCCATTTCTCCATTTTTTTTTCTCGATTCATTTTGGCTTGAATCTTGGTTGTGTTGATGACCATTTCGGTCAACAATTCTCAACCAACAAAGTATTGCTAGGCTCATCCCGATCAGTTCACATGGTTTCACTCTTTTGCTAAGTTGCTACATATTTTAAAATTCACCCATCTAGATGGTCCCTTGATGGTTCGATGATGTCTTCAAATATTTCTCTATTCAAGAATATTCTACAAGTTATGACATGTATTGGCTAACAAATGACCATGATCGTCAGTCAATGTATTTTATTGGACATGATATAGGTTCATTCAAATGAAAACAAGTTCATTACAAGTTGTTAGCAAGGTTAATATGGAACTTGGCGAAATTGTCATGGTTCTCTACCTCTCACTTAAAAATGACTATTTTTTCATTTCTCACATTCTTAACCTTGTCATTTTTATATTCATAACTCTCTCTTGTCCAAAATATCTCTCATACCTCTCTCCCATAACCTTGAGTTATAACTTTAACACTTTTTCATACCATAATAAATACATTATTATATATTTATTATTTCATTCAAGCCATGTAATAGTTTTGCCAACATGTCTCAATATCCAAATATACCTCATCATTCACTCTCCATATTCCAACATAAAATTTATACCCTCAAATATACCTCGCCATTCACTCTCCATATTCCAACATAAAATTTGTCTCAATATCCAAATATACCTCATCATTCACTGTCCATATTCCAAATAAAGTTTATACCCTCAAATATACCTTGTCATTCACTCTCCATATTCCAACATAAAGTTTATACCCTCTTTATGAGTTATGACTTTAACATTTTCCAACTCACATGAGTAAACAAAAATATATAATATGTTTATGTTGGATTATAACATGCAAATGGGAAGCATTGGTAAATTGTGTGCCATTTACCTTCTAGCGCCACCGATTACTTTGAATTATATAATATGGTGACAAAGCATGTTCTAAAAGATATAAAGGGTCGTGGGATGAAAGTCAAAGGGGCAAATCTAATACCACTTTGGTCGCTCCATTGGCTCGTGATTTATTTTATGATGTATTATACATGCTCCTCGTGTTCGTGATGTATTTTATGGCAATTTCAAAGGACACAAACTTTGAAGAAAAAGGAAAGCACATTGTGTGACACAGTGACACAAGTTTCCTCTACAACAATTTTCTATTGCATATGGCGGATTTTCAAAGGACTGCATCTATATTTTTCTTAGACTATGTCTAATTATCTTCTCAGCCCATGGAGTTGGAGAATTAATGGGCATGCAGTTCTTGATATCGAATGGATTTGGTTAAGTGGAATTTATTATTTTTCTTATGATCATAGGAGGATTTAACGCGTCCATTTGAAGAAAAAGCATTAGAGCAATCAATCAATCAATAGTTACCACATGAATGGGTATGACTTTGCAGTCGTAATGTTCTTCACTTATGTAAATAGTACGTTTTTTTTGTTTGTTTGTTAGTTTGTCCGTGATCTGTGGGACTAGTTTGTGGTTGGGAAACCACGATTCAGGGGCATTTAAGTCGTCAAAATCACCCGGGGATTAACCCGGCCTGAGCCACACCAACCCTTAACATGGCTGGATTTTTTGTCCCCACAAGTTTCGAACCAGTGACTTTAACATCACATAGTGCCTTAACAACACACTCCATCACTAACTACACCTTGGGACTATGCAAGCAGTAAAATTTGACCTACTTATGGTTAAGATATTTAAATAAAACATTCAGAAAAACAAACTCTATAAATAGCGGCTAAAGGTTAAAATATAACAAAAACAAGCAAAGATAAATGTTCATGGTAATTCGCGAAACTTCAGGGTTGATGATGAATATCTTGTTTTGTGCATAGTCACAATATAATATATACATGAATGCCATGCGATTACTAGCTAAAGCTCTAAACAATAGGCAAATAAGCTTATTAAAGTTTCATCCACTACTTCTAGAACAACATAAATATACGTGTCAAATAGTGATATCTCCCAACAAATATTTTTTATTTTACTTTATGAAGAAAGTAAAGGTAGTCCAGTCCAACCAGTTCGCTTCAGTTCATATAACAACCCCAACAATTAACCGATTGGAACCACCCATCTGATTACATAAAAGAAACGACAAACTGCCAACAAAATGAGAAAAAAAACTGAGAGGGAGAGGTATGCTTGGAGCATTGTGAGGTTAATTTTCTTTCAAATACATTCATACTTTATTTTTTTTTGTCTATAGAGGTTGATGAAACTGCAGGGTGTGTCTTGTAAGTGGCAGAAGGGAGAAAGGGAGAAAGCGTGATCAAGTTTGGATTGTGTTTATGAGGTAATGTGTTTATTTGTTTAAGTTCGGTGTATTTTTAGTCTGATTCTTTAGTATCGATCAATTGTTCTTATGCATATGTTTGCCTTGAGTTTCACTGACATTGCTCCATTAAAAATATGACTTGTTTCTCTTTTATGTTTTCTTCTGAGTTTTATTATTCATTGTGTGATGCCATCATGGATAATTAAAGACCAAAACTTTCGTCCAAATTTTCACAGATACTTAAAAGTTTCATTAAATCTATAAAAATGTTTGGAGTTTCACTTTAATAAAATGATTACTTATCATGCATGAATTGCTTTAATTTTTCCGTTCAAAATTTTATTTCTTCTTAAAACAACAATTAAAAATATATATAAAAAAAAAAAACAAATCTCATGAATCTTGTAATTTTTTATGTATATTTATTTTTATTTATTTTATTTTTATTAGTTTAATTTTCTTTCAATTAACTATACCATTTAAAACAAAACACAAAAATAGTATTCATTACAATAACTTTAACATTAAAACAAGAAAACACTCCTTATAACATGTTTAACATTTTTGGTTAGTAAATATTAACACATTAGCTATATTTTTATGTTTACAATAATTTTGTTCCTAATTGTTTTCATTTTAATTGTTTACTAACAATTATATTTTAAGCAAAATAAAAAAATCTAAAACAATATTCATTTGTACTTATTTTTTATTTTTCTTTTATTTGTAGGTTTAACTTTTATTTCCTCAAATTATTTATTGATAATATGTTTTAAAGGAAATAAAAGGTAGATTACAAATAATCTTACGATTTTGTAATATTCAACCTTTAATTTAGTTTTTTTTTTTTTTTTTTTAAGTTTATACTTTATATTATTCATATTAATTCAGTTTAATTTTTCATTTGACTTACATAAACAAAAATTACAAAAATCAATATTGTAAATTATAGAAAATTAATCAATCCAAAAAGCATGCAATAAAGGTTTCAAAGTTTTGTAACTTAAGACAGATTAATTCAACTATGTTTTCAAGCTTTGTACTTTATTTAATTTGCATTTCACTGATATAGATGTACAAAGTATTAAACCAATCATTATTCTTAGGCTCTTATTCTTTAGTTAGGGTCTAATGTTTTATTTTTAGGCTATAAAATAGGGTGATCATTCTCGTCTCTTCTTGGATTATCCAACTAAGAGGTCGAGATGTTGGTGTTGGGAACTCTCTATTCCTTCAACATCAACAAGTTGCAATCTCACTAAGCTAGAAATGTGATCTAAGGTTTTTTGGGGGTCTCTATGAGAACATAAAAATCCAATCTAAACAATTTCTTGTTCGGAATAAAAAATCTCTGATTTATTGGATCTTGGAGAGTGTGATGAGAAAAATGACAGTTTAATTAATGCTTAGAAAACACCCATGCATACTCCCCCTCATTAGCATCCCTTTCTGTAGATATGGTACATGTCTCTGCAATGGCCCTTTAACCCACTTGCAATATTTATTTATTTATTTTTTGTTTGGGGGGCATGGGGGGGTGGGGGGAGAGAAGGGAGCTTCTTTAGGGTATTACAACAAGTCCCAAATATGAGCATCCATGTAGCGCCAATGGACTTTGATGCTCAACTTTCCTTAGCTAAGTGGTATCTTTGTGAAAAAAATTGCCCTCTACCAAGCAAGTCATGTCTAACATCAATTGGACCTACAAATTGAGTGGTATATTTTAGTGCATGCACAAAATAAATTATGACATGGGAGAGAAACACGAAGGATTTTCTTGGTATTGAATAATCTTAAGTTTAAGTTACTATAAATCCAATTCCTTATGGTTGAGATCTACTAAAATACATAAAATTACTATATTATTTTGGTTATTTTGAAGGGAACATGTTTTCACAAGGGGGAATATATTTTTTTAGCAATACCATCTTTCGGGGCCTTATGGTTGTATACCATACACATGGATGAGTGTTCATCTCCCGTAGTGACAACTACCATAATGTTGACCTTATCTAGGAGCCTATTCTTATAATTCTATCAGTGTCATGGTGTGTCCACGCTGGTTTCACACTACCCCTCCTAGTTATGGCCATACTTGTCTACATAAATCTTGTACTATGTAGATCCCATATATAGATGACTTGTTAACATCCATATTTTTTGGGGGTCATTGTACATTCTATTTGGAATTTCTTTTCTTGTGGGGAAAATATTCATTTCTTAACCTTATTTAAAAAAAAAAAAGAATATATTTTTCCCATAGGGGCTCTCACACTCTATGTGCTTTGTCTAAAAATTTTACATTTTTACCCACCATATTGACTATTGCAAAATATCTATACTTCTTCCATTATGGTTGTTTATAATGAAGAAGAAGAATTATTTCTCCAAAAATGTTGTGAGTTCCATGAGAAGTTTTGTTCATCATAGGTTACTATTGATCCATCATAAGATGTTAATGCAAGGCTTAAGTAGTAGGTTATTTCCCTAATGGAAACTAATATGTGGTTTCATCCCAGGGTTGATACATTATAAAAATCTATTACCTAGCTTCAGAAGGAGTTTGTTTTACTTCAATGTGATAATATAAGACTCTTTTATCAAGTATCAAGAGTTTATGAAGATTGGTCATAATCCCTTACTTTGGCAATTGATTGAAAATGAAAGGTCCATCTAGACTCTACACAACCTCAATCAAAACCTTATACAAGTGAACTTAGATGTATCGAAGTTGATTTTGAGGCTTTTTAAAGCAAGACATGATTACCTTATGGGAATTAACTATAATCTTCCTCTTGTTCTTTCTAAGAAGTATAATGACCAAGTTAATACATGGATAGTTCATGCTAATGAGATGGAAGAAACCTTGGATCTTGTTTGGAAAAAACTCATGAATGAATTAGAGGAGAAGGAAGAGGTACCTAAAACCTTACAAAAGGATATGCAAAAATCTTATTGATGACTTCCTTCCCATTTATTGTTGGATATTCATGAGTAATTTTCTCATGTTAAAGAAGCATACTAATATTTTTGGATACAAATTGCCTCATTATATAGATTAAAGTGGTGGTGAACATGGTAAGAATGGGCATGCCAATTGTCACTTTACTGTCTCTATTACCCCCTCTCACCTAGGGGTAACTAGAGGAGATCATTCTTCATGATCCACATTACAGACATTGGTCCCAAAGATGATGAACAACATTCTCCATGGACACCAACCCCTCAAATGCCTCTTCCTCATCATTGCTAAGCTCAGTCACTTGGTCAACAGACTCAACCGATGATGGTGGTACAAAACACATTAGTTACATTAGCCATTGTTTCATACAAAGTGTTACATTTGATTTATTTTGAATTTAGGTAAGGATCAATGGTCAAAGTTAGATAATGAATCATGTTGCTTGGAAGTTATGCTTTCTGCCTTGTTTCACCTTGGTGGACATCATATGTACTCTAGTCAAGTGTCGTCACTCTTGAGGAAAAGGGGTACTACTACAAGGCCTTGATAGGGGTAACACACCTGTTCCCTTCCATACTTAAAAAATTCCATATATTTTCCTCCCCTTGTCCTATCTTTTGGGAATGAATTTTACATGTATCCCAAAAGGGTCCGTACTTCATTCTCCTATGAGAAAAATGGGCTTGAATGCCCGAAGTTGATGCACTTGGTAAAAATAATGGAAAGAGCATGATATCAATTCAAAATGAAAAATAAATAAAGGGATATGAATGATAAATCAAAAGCCAAGTTAGCTTGAGCTCTACCCACTTGTTATGAGGCCATCACCCCGATTCTTAATGCACTGAACGCATATAAAACAAATGATTTAATTGAATCCCGAGGTAATAAATGCATAAACTTGAATACAGGATCACAAAGGAATTAATAAATATCAAAAGGCCAGATAAGGGTGGAAATAAACAATGCCGAGGAAAGAGTAACTCAATGCACCAAGCACTGCCTCTACAAAGGTTCTCATGGAGATGAAAATCACACGTGGCCTTGGATGTCAATGACATCATGACCATGAAGTGAACTCCAAGCCATACCACTCACTCCACTCACTCATACTTACACTTTGTTGGATTTCTCAGGAAATACTCCTCTACTTAGGTACTGCCACACCTAATAGGGTTCTAAGATGGCCCTCCCATACTTAAAATTGGCAAATTACATAAAGTCATAAGCTAGTGTGAAGTTTGAAGAAGATACCTAATGTGCATTACTTATGTGGCTTTTGCATTAAATTGTGACTCACTTTTTATGATTCTAATGAATCTTGTATCCATGATGGTTGGTCTCATTTGAAGATTTGAGCCCCTTCTTAATGATGATACACCCTTTGAGATGGTCTTTTGGAGGATGTTCATGATTCTTCTCCCACACTTTATGATGGCGTTGCACAATGTATGGAGGACGTTGCACACTTGATGATGAGTGTTTGGTCATGTGATGACTTATCATGCTTCTCGACATCCTCCACCACCTCCTGGACCTAGGATGTTGCACAATTGAGCTAGGACACTGCATGTGGAACTTGATGTGTCACCTTGAGCCCTTGATGATGTCATGGTACCCCTTGAGGATGTTGAAGCTTGGATTGATGATATGTGCCTTGATGATGATGGTACATCTCTTTGGAGAGATTGTGGAGCCCTTATCCTTGATGATGTCATGAATTTCACCTTGGATGTTGCATATGTAGAGGATGATGTCACACTCGAGGATGACAAACACATGCTTGAGATGATCTAGCACTTGTGATGATGAGTTGGAACCTTTTGATGGGGAGATGTGACCTTATGAGGAGGCATGATTTTTGATGAAACATTGAACCTTTTGGGGAGACACATGAATTTTGGAGCCTTTGTACACCATTGGAGGATGGATCCTCTACACTCACAAGTGTGGATATGTAAGAGGACATTTTCATGTTTTAGCATTGTATCTTTATCTTAGAGGAATTTTTGGGGGTCATCCTAAGACCTATCCACCTTGTATCATATATTTTTATGTTTAAGGGATTTCTTAGAGAGGTGGAGTGCTTGGTTTCCTCATATATATATAGAGGGAGTGCTACCTCATTTTAAATCATTGCAACTTGTGGATGATTACTACTAATTTTCTCTTCTTTACTTCTCTTTCACTATGGATGATTATGTGCCTGCTTTGTGAGATGATTTTTTGGATGCTTTTGAAGTTTTATGGATGATTTTCATGGTTAGGGTTTCATGGATGATCATTTATTTACCTATTAAGTGCTATTTCTAAATATTTGTTGGTTTATTTCTTGAATGTATTAAGTGTTAATGTGTTTATCAAAGTGGTTATAATGCATGTTACCTTGTAATTTTCTTGAATGAATTTTATCTTGAAACTCTAGGAAGGTTTGTAGTGGACTACCTTCCCTTGATATTATTTGTTTAAATCTTGTTTAAGGACATAGGACAAATTTATTTGGTTTGTAGTGAACTAACCTAGGTGTTTTCCTATAGGATAGAGTTCTAGGGTTTGTAGTGGATAACCTTAGTTTTCATCCAAGATCCATCTTAAGCTTGTTAAAATACACAGAACGATTTCTAGTGTTTGTAGTGGACTACCCTAGCCTTCATTCTATTGGTTAATCCATATGGTTTCTAGTGGACTACTTTAGGGTTTACCCAAAGCTTTCATTTGTCTCCCAAAAAAGTTCATACTTTGACCCCATATGACCGAGAGGAGTAAACAACAATATTCTTTTTCTTTTCTACCAATTTCTTAACTCTAATTTCACCCTTTCCTTTGTTGTCCTAGGGTTAGATTATGATTTTTTACATTTACCCTCAATTTTCAGCCATCATTGAGCTTGACGTCTAGAGTTTTATTGCCATATTTCCCCTTGAGATACATATTGACATTATTTGTTGCATTGTTGTTGTAATTTTCAGGCCTTTAGGGCCTGATTTCTTGAATTTTTCAAGGTTGTTCCATGCCATTTATATTTTAGCAAGTGATTGTTACTAAACTCTAATTTTAACTTGCATTTTTAGCCCTATTTTGTTGCATTATTAACTGGTTTGAGGGGTTGATTTATTTTGTTGTTGTAACTTGACATATTGCTAAAGCAATTGTCATTACTACAAGTTTTATACTAACCATAGCTTTACTCTTGATTTGTAGTTTTTGGGGAATCTCTTTGAATTATTTTGAGTTGGTAAAAATTATTAATTGCCTGAGATATTTCACATATACAAATATAAAAATTGCTTCATTTAACCACCTTGTGCTTACCCTTATTACCTTGAATTAGCGGTGATATGTTTGAGTAGCTAACATAGGAGGTCGTAGACTTGACTTTGTCTTGCTATATGATTCCTTGAGGTTACTAGAGAAGCCTCCCTTGTGTTGGATCCATCCTTCATTAAAATGAGGGAAGTGATTTTCTAAGGTGACAACCAGAATAGTTCCATGTTACAATGGTCTTAGCCCTTTACTTTCCCCATGGATATTTTTATGAGTATACTGACTTTCTTATCCAATATACATATTTGTTGTACCTAAAAGTTTTCTTAAGATCCTCCTAGATCAAGTTCCAATTAATGACATGGTTAGGATCATTAACACACTTTCTCAACAAAGATACATGAAACACATTGTGCACTTTTATCGTAGAAGACAATGTAAACATGTATGCAACAGATCCGACCTTATCCAAGATCTCAAATGGGCCACAATATCTAGTTGCTAGCTTAGTGGACCTCCCTAATTTCAATGAATTCTTCTTTGGTTTCACTTTCAGAAGTACATGATCCCAAACTTTAAATTTCTTTAGCACGCTACATTCATCTGCATAACTCTTTTTCCTATCATGTGTTGTATTTAAATTTTGCTTGATTTTGACTATTTTCTCTTCCATTTCTTTGAGAAAATCTATCCCAATTACTAATCTATCTACTAGATTTTCCCAAGTAACTAGAGTATTTCACTTTCTGCTATACAATTCTTCAAGTGGGATCATCTTCAATGAATCTTGATATCTATTATTGTAGGAAAATTCTACTTAATGAAAGTAATCCTTCCACTTGGATGGATTTTCCATCTCATACATTCTTATGTCTTAAATCACTCAATTGACCCTCTCTATTTTCCCATGTATTTGTGGATGATAGGTTGTATTGAAGTTTGTATTTGCACCAAAATCCTTGAATAATCCCTTCCAAAATTTTGAAGTAAACTTGGTATCGCTATTTGAGACAATTGCCTTAGGTATCACATGCAACTTGACAATATATTTCAAGTAAATCTCAGATATATTAGTGGCCTTATGAGACAACTTGACTCGAATAAAGTGAATGACTTTTGTTAATTTTTCCACCACTATCATTATGGAATCATGTTTCCTTTTTTTCTTGGGAAATTTTGTAATAAAATAATGGTTACCACTTTCAATTTCCATTTTGGAATTGACAATGGTTGTAGAAAATATGTTGAATGTTTATACTCGATCTTTACTCTTTGACACTCCATACACTTGGCTATATAATCAACTACATCCTTATTTATTCCTGGAGAAAAATATTAGCTTCTTACTATTGCAATTATTTTTTGATAACCAAGATGTCTAACATATGGAACATTACACATTTATTTTAATACCATGTTTCTTAATTCATGAGAATTAGGAACACATACTCTGGTTTTTATTTATATAATTTCCATCATTTCCAAATTATATTATTTATACTTTCGTTGTACGTTCTTTTTTTGTAAGCCTTTTTAAACTTGTAGATAATTTTCATCTAAGGTAATGGCCTCAACAATTTTTTTCTTCAAGTCTCATTTTCACATACTGATTTTTGTAACATGCATTGTATGTACTCTTTTGTTGAGTTCATAAACAACCTTAATCTCTTTCCCTTTGATATGTTTAAAATCAAAATCGTATTCATTGAGAAATTCCTACCATCTTTTTTCTTTGGCATTTAAAGTATGTTATTCAAATAAATATTTTAGACCATTGTGGTCTATTCTTAACTTGAACTTTCTTCCCATCAAGTAATTCCTCAACATCTTCAATGCATGATGTAATGTAGCAAGTTCTAATTCATTTGTGGCATAATTTGTTTCATGCTCCTTAAGTTTCTTGGACTTGTAAGAGATCACATGTCCATTCTCAGTAAAAATCCACCAATCCTCTCTTTGCAAGTATCTATACATACCCCAAAATTTTCATGGTGTCAATAATTTTGAGAATGGGTGCACTAGTAAGCAATTCCTTTAGCACTTGGAAGCTTTCTTTTCATTTTGGTTTCCATTTAATTTTAATTCTCTTTTTCTGTAAAGATATAATTGGATGAACAATCTTGGAGAATCCTTATATTAATCATTTGTAGTATCTAGCAAGCCGCATGAATGACCTCACCTTTGATACGTTTTTAGGTGTAGTCCATCCCCTAATGACTTCAATATTCTCTGTATCTATTGTTATTCCTTACTAAAAATGACGTGTCCTAGGTAATAAATAGGATTATGGTAAAATTAACACTTGCTTATGTTAGCATAATATTCTCTCTTATCACTTGTAGTACTAACCTCTAGTGATTTTCATGCTCCTCCTCTAACCTTGATTAAACAAGAAGTCATGCATAATAGAATGACAAACGTTTCTAAGTAATTCCTAAATATTCCATTTTTTAAGTACATGAAGGTAGAAGTTACATTTGTCAGACCAATTGGCACAACTATAAATTCATAGTGTCCATACATTGTTCTAAAAGTTATCTTGCCAATGTATTTATGATTTTTGCTTACTTGATTGTAACCTAACCTCAAGTATATTAAATATGTTTTCTGTTATTAGTTTATCAAATAGGTCATATATTTTAGGTAGGATATATTTATTTCTCATAGTGACTTTGTTCAACTATCTAAAATCAATGCATAGCCTCAAAGTCTCGTCTTTATTCTTTACAAAGAGCACTAGTGCTCCATAATGGGAGACACTTGGATGCACATACCCCTTCTTTAATAGTTCCTCTAATTGCATTTTTAGTTCTTTCAACTCTAGCATACTCATTTTATATGGAGTCTTAGAGACTATGGAGGCTCCAGGAATCAAATTAATGGAAAAATCAATGTCTCTTTTTGGTGGTAAACCTAGTATTTACTCAAATACATATGCATACTCCTGTAGAACTGGAAAATCCTTCATATTTAGGTTTTTACACCATGATGTCTCTTACACATGAGTATGCATAACAATCACCCTTTTCTCTAACATATTTTTAGTTTTAAGGATGGAATTTTCCTAATAGAAATGGGTTTTGGAATGACTTTCACTATCCTCTTCATTCCTTCTTCATCAAGACAAGTGAAAGTATTACTACGAAAAACTAGGGAAATATAATGTGCATCCAACCAATACATCCCAATAAGAACAACATATAAACCAAGGGGTATTATGTTCAAGTTTGTAACAGTGTTGGTACCATTCATATCTAATGAGAAGTCTCTGAAAACCTCAATAATTTTCCTTTTTTTCCTAGTATCCAATCACACCAACTATGATTTCTCATGAATAATTTTCTCCAAATAATATCTTTCAACCAAGTTAGTTAGGGGAAATGTAGCTATGACTATCTCTTGAATTAATTAAATCTGCAATAGGTTGATTAACAATATTACCTTCAACCTCAATCATGTTTGACTAATGGTTTTCCTATCAATTTTCTAAGGCTACACATATCCTTGGAATATTTCTTCCCATATTCCACTACATTTTCCTCTTGTATGTTGTGCACATTCTTCATTTGACATTCTATACGTGGAAAATATCTATACAAATGACCTCCTTCACATTTCCATCATTTGATTGGATACCTTTCCCTTTTCGCCAAGGATTATGTCATCTTAGAACCACTTTGAGCTGGATGACTTTGTTGATATGTATTAAGATTGTTCTTGAAGAAAGAGGGTTTGAATCCCTCCTTTCTCTGATCATACTTGTCCTTTTTCTTATTTCTCCAAGACTTCTGAAAATCTATTGTACCTTTGTTCTAATCATGCAAGTATTTTTCCTTCCTAATTGTCTCTTCAACATTATTAGGCTCATCAAACCAAATTTTATCTCCATATAATGAAGGAAACCCACTTAGGAACCTTGATATCTTCACCTTCTCCTCTTTAATATAGGTAACATATCTCAACAACTCCAAAAACTTCTTCTTGTATTCTTCTATTGTCACATTCCCTAATTTGAGTTCAAATAACTTTATATTCTTTTCATAGTATTTCTTAGAGAGGTACTTCTTGAAATTATTCCAATAGATCCTCCTCTCATTGATGTGCTTAACTTGCCTTAGTTGGTCCCACCAGATGGAGGCTTTTCCTTGCAAACTATATATAGAAATTTTGGCTTCTATATTTGATGAGTAATTACACAACTAAAAGTACTTTTTAATTCCTAGTAACAAAGATTCAACATCCTATGCTATCTTATTTTCACTATCAAACATTAGTGGCTAGATCTTCCTAATCTCTCCTTGCAAACTATCTTATTCATCTTTTTTACTTTAACATATGATTTGGGACACTTTTGGGTTTCTTTATGATTCTTGAAATGCATACGTCTTCCTAGATGAATGTGTTGGGGAGTAATGATGTATTTTATTTTTGGTATCACTTCCTAGGTGCTTGAATCATCTATGATTTTCCCTTCCTAAATGAGCTCTATATTATTCCTCATACCTTGAACCTGATCCATTCTTTGTTTTCCTCCACAACTAATTTAAACTTTGTAAAAGCTGAGTGTTCAACTAATTATGCTTCTTTTATGTTTTTAACATCTTTTCATTATCATTTCTACAGCTTTATACCTCCACCTGCAAACTCATATTCTACCATCTCTAATGGCTCCATTCCCTCTCTATGCCCATTAGACTTAGTCTTTTTATTTCCTAAACTAATATCCAACTTCTTCTTCATGAATTTAACATCCTTCTCCATCCTCCACATTTCCTCTTCAATTGTACTCTTTAATGTTGCTATTTACTTGTCCATGTTGTAGCATTGACTCTACAATAAGTGTGCATACCAGTAAAACTATTCGTTACGCCCCACTTCTCGGTCTATAACATTTTTGTATTATTCTAGAAAACATATGCACTTGATTAGTTTTCCCATTAATTCTATATGTATTGTATTATTGAATTCTGAATAATTTTGAAGCACTTCTCCAAAATTTAAGAATTCATATTTATTCCCCTTTCAATTAGCTCTCCAATGACTATTCATATTCCCAATTTAGACTTTTGAGTTGAAATTTATGGCTCTCTAAAGTTACTATGTTTTTTTGTTTCTCTAACTTTCAACCCCATTTTTTTATAAGTGTACATTAAATTTAGGCCTCCTATAGATGTGGAATGTTTAACATGTGGTATTTGATGTGGCGCTAGTGTCCATGTGTTAGCATTTGATGCTGCCATGCCACCCTACCAACCTCCATGTCACCTCCTATTCATGCCATTGTGGCACTTTTTCCTTTATATGCTCTATACTCCACATGGTGAAATATTGGTCATTGATGTGATGAGGGATCACATCTAACCATCCCTCTCTTGGTGCACATATCCCCACATGTGCGATCTAGATCAACAGTTTGGGTGGATTCTAGAGTGTGAAGGTGTGCACTATTTAATGCACCTCCACCCTCCACAATGTTTACAACTTGGGACACATGGTGCACATCCTTCCATTATGGAGGTCAAACCCCATTGACCTTTAACACCCACTTTGCCCTTATAATCTTGAAAATTCTAGGATGCATAGAACATCTTTTGTGATTGCAGAGGTCGAAAGGTGGTTTCTCAAAACACTACTCGTCGCTTTGCAATTTTCTTACCACCATTACAGAGGTCGCATTCTGGTTTCCAAAATTGCTTCTCTACCATCCACAAACCACCTTCCTCTTGATCTTGGGTCCTTCCTTATGGTCACTAGTTGTGCAACCCCACAAAAACATGTCACAACCACCTATACCCTGAACTCCACGTGGCATGACCCTGGAAACTCCACATCACCTTTCTAGGTCCACGTCATTTGTATAGTTCCACATAAGTTGCACGATGCATATTGGATTTTTTATTCTTATATTGGTTTCTGGTCCATGTAGTCCTAAATTTATAACTAGAATCTTTGATACCATTTTGTAGCATACCCAATACCTTCTATACTCTGTATAGGATATGGGGTACCTCTTGAATCCACCAAATTTCACTCCAATTTGATATCCTGATTCCTTTTCCCATTGACAAACTATTAATTTATTACGCATGGATGAATACATTGTAGTCTCATGCAAGAATAATTAACCCATTCATCCATAATGACACTATAAAATATAATTGTAGGACTAACCATGTAAAANAAAAAAAAAAAAAAAAAAAAAAACTTAAAAAATAATAAAATACATGACATAAACAACATTAAATCAACATATTCACAATTAAATTCATGACACTTATATTTTTGGGAATTAACCACCAACTAGCTACAAAATAAGGGTGTTCTAGCCAACCATAAGGTCTCTGCTACACTTAATATCTCTATAACAAGGCCACCTCTGAATTGAGGCTATGGGTCCATAAGGGAGAACTACCTATGAATATCTCCATCTCTCTTCACATAGCCCACTTCCCAGTTTTAACTCATTCAATTTTATCTCTACAACAATCCCAATCCACAACCCATTTTCCCCATAAGGAATAAGACCCCCTTCTCTACTAAATAGCCCCTTGGGATATTTCACTTCCCTCTAGGGATATAACAAAGGCTATATAGGAAATCTCATTTCTTGGATTCTAGGGATTATCGGTTGTATTCGAATTCTTCAAGGACACCAAGTATAATTCCATACAATCTCAATTCCCTCATGATACATGGTTTTATCTTGGTATAATTTCTACAATAGTCCTACGAGAGATGTTTCTCATAGATAATTCTCCTCTTCCTTAATAGAATGGAAATTCATATCCCCTTGCATGGAAAAAGGCATAACATGAATTTACATGGCATGAATGGGGAACATATCTCTATGAATATCCCACATACCTCCTTCATGAAATTAATCCCAAAGATCAATAAATCAAGGTACATAAATAAGAATACAATGAATTTAGGTTAATTTACTTACTAAAGTCCTTCCCTCTTAACCTCTTTAAGCCCCATTGTCTTTCCCCCCTTGTGGAGTCATATCCCCCCATTCTTTTGTCCCTCTTCTTCCATGGCCTATGCTGTATTTTTATTAATACTCAATACACAATTAAAAGTCACAATTATTTGGATTATGGCCATTCATCATATACACATGTACATTACTGGTTATGTATGTGTCAAGAACACTTATATGCAAGAGATTTCCCTCTTATTCCTCTCATGATCATTTAAGTGGTGGTTGAGCACACCCCCTTCCACTCACTCACAAACTCTAATCACAATTCCTACAATAGAGGTGACCAAACCTCGTTCTTGGAATATAATATGGTGATGGTAAATATAGTCTAAGCTCATCTTAGGACTATATATCCATGGTCAAAAATGTGATTGAATTCTCTCCTCTATGATTTATATCACGATGGGATCAGGGAAAATTTTAGGGGCTAATTTTCCATGCTTTTCCCCAAAAAACGATTCACCAATTTCCATTTTTTCTAAAAATGATTCACCTAAGTTCTATAGAATAAAATATTTTTAGTTAAAAATCACCAAAATTTTATAGAAATTACATAAAATCCTTAGAAATTTGAATATTTTTACAAAAATATCGCCAAACATTTTACAAATTGCATATTAGGGACCAATAAGATTTGCCAAAGTTTCTACATTTTAAGATAAATTTCCATCCTCAAAATTATCCCTGGATGGGATCACATGCATCTTTATCTATAAAACCCTAAGTTTTATCATGAGCCTTAGAGCAAGTGGATAGATACTTAGCGTGCTACCACTGATGTTATGAACCAAATACTTAAAATAACACAATAAACCAAAGTACACACCATGTGCATGAAATGTGAGCATGGTGCATAACTCTAAGATAGATAAGAGAGATAAATTACACAATAACTCAAATAATAGGAGAACCTCATACAAATATCCTAATACATTCATACATCCAAATCACTTGTTCCTTCAATAATGACTACATTATCTCTATATATACCTATTCACACATTGCACATGTGGTATCTTTATTACACCAACCACTATTACATATACATTTACCCCATTACATATATTCTAACCTCACATTTCCCTCCTTTTGGATCATGTCATATACATTTAACCTCATATATGTCCCCCTTGGGAACATATCATAGTATCCTCCTTCAACAAAATGTCCTCAGAGATTTGCAATTAAGGGTATTACATGTGATGAAATCAAGTATTAGGATCTCATTATATTCCGTTTCTCTTCTTGCCACTGATGATGATCAATCCATCCAAACTCAATTCCTTTTCGTCTTAATCCTTGATAGCTAGTTGTTGCATAATTTTCTTTCCTTTGATTCTATATGTATTGTTGTTGTGACTTCCCAATTTCTTGTAGTTGTTGGTCTCTGATAATATTTTGTCGAATAAAGGTTTTGTAATTCCTTGTTCCATGAATGTTGTGGATTATTCCATATTCTTCCTTGGTAACGTCGATGCCAATATTCTTGTATTTCTTGAAACCTTTCTTGGTAATGAGGGTGTTAGTAGGGTTTCACATATGATGGGTTTCCTTGATTTTTCACATCCATTGCATTTGTCTTCTTTTCAGAGACAATGACATCATCTGTTCTCTTTTATTGGTATTTGATTACTCTAGGCTTGGATATAATACCATCATATTTGACATGTACACCCTCTAGATGGAGTTTAACTTCTTCAAGTATCTTTTGGTGACCTTCTTGAATCTTGTCTTCTTTTTCTTTTTAAAGTTCCAATGTGATGTCATCCATCAAATTCTTATGTCCTTCTTCAATTCTTGGTTACATTTCTAATTTTACTTCATCCATATTTTTGCTTCTTCAATATTCTTGCAAATTTCCTCTTCAAGTCTTTTGGTAGTTTCTTCATCCAATATCCTTGTTTTTTTTTTTATTTTGGCAATGCTTTTTTTCTTCTTTTAATCTCTTGACTTCATCTAGTAGTTTTTTTTATTATGGTTTCTATTGATGCTGAGGAACTAGAGAGCTCTCAACACCAACATCTCAACCTCTTGGTCGGCTAAACCAAAAAGAGGTGGAAATGGTCACCCTATTTTATAGCCTAAACTTAAATACATTATATTCTAACAAGAAGTCTAAGCATGAAATAATTATTTTTCATTTTGAAAATATTAAAATTTTATGTGTTTTTGCAACTATATGATTTTTACACTTTTGTTTATGTGAATGAGAAGTAAATTAGATTAAAGCTATTGTAAAATAAATAACAAAATTAAATAGTTAAAGAAACATAAATATGGACAAACTTTGTATTTTGAAGATATTTGATTTTTGTGTATTTTGCCTTTATATTATTTTGTATTTTTTTTTAGTGAATAATATAAGTGCAAAACTTAAAAATAAAGTTAAACTAACTAAACTCAGTTAAAAGAAAATCCTAAAGTTAAATGAATTGAAATCTTTATTACTTGATTTTTTTCAATTATTTAATTTTTATATATTTTATAACCTTTGTAAATTTTCTGTTTCCTTTTGCATGAAATATAAAACAAAAGTTTAAAAAGTTAGAATGAAAATGGTTAAAAAGAGAAACTCTAAAATGATTAATATTTATAGGAACCTAACAAGTGAAATGAAATTTTTTATTTTAAATATTGTTGTTAACAAAAATATAAAAAGGATTGTATTTTATTTTCTTGGTAACCCGTAAATAGTTAACTAAAAGTATAAAAAAGTAAACTAAAACAAAAAAAAAAATTACATTGAAATGTTTAAAGAAAGAAACATATTAGTATTTTTTTAATTCTTCTGTGTTTACTTTTAATGTTACAGTTAGTTAAAAATAAAATTAAACTAATAAGAAGAAAACAAGTAAAATATTATATACATAAAATTACAAAAGTGAATAAATTTATTTGATTTGTATTTTATGGTTTGAATATTAAATAGGAAAAATGAGATAAAGAATAAACAAGAAGCAAATTCTAGAGCCCAAAGAATTTGATCTTTATTTTTAAATGAAATTACTCATACATTTTCTTGAATTGGTTGAAGCCTTCAAGCCTCTACATAGACTTGGACCACAGTGCTAGTCTTAACTATCCAAGATGGTATGTTACATCATACAATGGACAACCCAGAATAGAAGAAAGACAAATAAGAAAATCTACTCGTATTTTTAACGAAGCAATGTCGGTGAAACTCAAGGAAGTCATCTGCATAAGAGAAGACATTCCCTGCTGCCAAAAACTTCATCAAATACCTACCGAAAAGAATGAAGGATGAATGGTAAATGAAATAAGAAAACCTCACTATGCTCCAAGCATACTTCTCTCTGAAAAGTTTTTCCTCCGTTTTGTCCTTCTCTGCCTTCTCTTTTTATTCTTTAATGAGGTAGTTCAAGTAGTTCAACTACCTTTTAGTTGGAAGGATAAATAATTTTAATTAAGTAGGACATATTTATTAAATAATGATAAAGGATAATGATAAATAATAATTAATAGGTGGGAATCCCTTTGTATCTCTTAATTGTTTTATTTCAATATTCCCTTGTAATTATGCATCTTTGAAAAACATCCTTTATATCTCCACAAACTAATAATGACTTAAAACATGGGAATCATAATGAATTTTGGAGAGATGGAGGGGTTTGTAATATATGAAAAATGAAATTAAATGATAGGAGTGTATGATGCATGTTCATAACGTAGATATAATTAGTTTTCTCATACACTTTCCAAAATATTTATGCCTTATACCAACCAAGCTTCAAACCATATGTGCAAAAACTGCCAATAAATATTTGTTTTATAACCATTATCTATTTATACAACCAGGGGGGGATAAAGATTTAAATGATGCATGATTTGGGATTCCTTAGAATAATTCCTGGAAAATGGAATAATGAGGGGGGTTGGTCCTATAAGTATAATAAAAAACAAACCAAATCTTCTTTTAAATGATTATATCTTTGAATACAATCAAATGCTCTCATCTTCGACCCCTATAATTAAAATTGTTGTAATAATCTTGTCAATTGGTATCGATTTCGTTAAATAAATGCTAGGCTTATAATGAAACTTCAATGCATGAATATATATATATATATATATATATATATATATATATATGTATATATATTTTTCAATAGAACCTGTTCTTAGATTTCAATTCCATGCAGTGACAAACATCTTATACTTTGAAAATATGTATTTCTTCATACCAATATAAATCTTTAAATATTGCATGCAACCAATTTAAATAAGACCTCATAATCAAGATGGAGAAATGAAAATATTTTCATGCATTTCATAACATAGATTATCCCTTTGAAATTCTTACGCATGTGATGTCATGTTGGGAATAATTGAAATAAACTCTTCACTTTTTTTTTCTCTTTTAGGGGGTCCCACCTACTAATTATATTTATCATTATAAGCTTTTATTATTCCTTGCAACCATTTGTAGACTATATAATTAGTGTCGATTTTTTGATTCAACAGAAAGAAATATGGAACGTGAAGAATCCTGGAAAAGCTTTGCTGACTAAAAACTGTTGTTAGAAATTGTGGTCAACATATGCCAACCAACATATGTGCGTCACTTATAGTGATGTGAAAGTCCAAGTAATTATGGTAATGCAGGATCAATGAAATGAAATGTATGGGGACTAAGGATCAAATGACTAATGAAATATATCATTGTCTATTATATAACAGGTGAAACAAAAATGTAAAGTTAAAGGATGTGTGGTTGGGGACTTCAGGGAATAATGTTTGGAAAGTGAAAAAATTAGAGGGTTTGGTCTTGTTAGTGTAATAAACATAATACAAGATGACTAAAAGAAAAATATAAGTAGACCAATACACTTGGGCATGCAAAATTATACAACATGGGGAATACAAAAATATAAATTTAAGTGATACATGTAATGAGACTTTGTGGAGCAATTTATGGAAAGTAGGCTGTATGAAGGGATTTGGTCCAGTGTATAATAGAAATTGACAAAAACTCTTTAACTCTTTGAAACAAGGATTAGTAGGATGGATGAACTGTCATGGATGTGGGTTGAGAGAAAAACCCAAATGAAACATTGAGCACCCATGATTCGTATGTAGGAGCTATCTCAAGATGGTGGGATGGAGAAAGGGAAAGAAAGAAAATGGGAAGGACTAAATGACTATTGCAAGCAAGGACTTCTCGCTTAGTGATCATATAATTAACAAAGCGAGGTATTTTAATACATAGAGAATGTAACTAGTTCACTTGCAAGCCTATTGTCCACCAAATAAATTGGTCAATCAAATAGTCAAATATACAAATAAACTTTAAAATCATCAACCATTTCTCCATCAAGTATGACCATCTAATAAAAAAAAAAGAAAAAAAAAAGAAAGCATTAAAACTGAAAGCAAAAGAAAAAAAAAAAAAATTAAATAGAAACAAATCAAACCCTAATCTACCCCTTTTTTTATCTTATTTATTTACATTTTTATATATTCTTTTATTTATATACATGGAAAAGGGATGCATCAAATTGGACTCAAGTGGGATGATACTTGGCGCAGAGGTATGCATCATTTGTTTTACATCCAGACTTCATGACTTGGAAGACTTTGCACAAGAAAAACTTACTGACATGCCAACCAATAGATGCATATGATGAGGAGAAAGGACTTATCAAGACCCAAAAGAAATGATCGCTGTGCTTAAAAATGTGCCAACCAACAAGATGAGTCCTGCATTTTACACTGCAAGTATCAATTGAATTAAGAACTTCGGTTTGGGGGTTCAAGGTTTGAATATCAAAGATATGGTCAATGCACTCATCAATCATATTAATTTCATCTTTTAGAATCTTCCTATCAGAAATACAGTCATCGTAATGTAAAGAAGAATCATATAAATGATTCAAAAACATAGGAATTCCCTTGAACTCATCATCATTATCAAAATAAAGAGTGAACATATCAATAGGGGAATCAATGCCGAGATGATTGAATTATTATAATTGAAACAATGGATTTGAACAAGAATTATGCATTTCAAGACCTTGATTAACTTCATGATGATGTTCAAAAGAAAACTCATATTATGTATCAATAAAATCAAAAGAGTCTTCATAAATTTGATTTGACCATTCATCATCATAAAAGACTTTATCATAGAGTGGATCACAGAGGTCAACATCATCTTTCTTCTCATAGTCAACTTCTTCATTGTATGTATATGAATGAAAAATTTGAGATACACCACGATCTTGAGGTTGGATTTGTCTATTAGTTTCAAGAAAGGTGGCATTTTGAATGTGAGAAATGGTTTGATTGGTCAAATCATCATCAAAACAAAGAGTTGGGGTTCGAAGATAATGTTTGTTATCAAAGCATAGATGTTTGAATTGGATTTATTTACTGACACATTCATTTGGCCAAACAATATTTTCGAGTTGACAGGTGTTAAAACATCTTCTACCATGTCCTCAAAACAAAAATCACATGAAACTATATCATTCTCTAAATCTTCTTTCTCACTTTTTTTTTCAGAATGTTCATGAGGAATAATGATATTAGGAGATATTTATGTAAGTCAAGATTATTTTATTCATGAGATTTGTCCTCTAAGAGTGTTTCATCAGATAAAACATGATTTTTCTCAAAATGATTCTCGAAAAAAAGTATGATCAAAAGGAAAGGTATCATATAAGGTTACATGATCAAGGATGACATGAGGAGTTTCATAGGTTCAAGACTCATTACAAACCCATAAATTTCTTGATCAAATATCATGAGATTCAAAATTATCTTCTTGACCATTCAAGAAGAGGTAAGGGTTTGTATGATAAGCCTGATTGGATTCTATGAAAAATATACAAGTCGAATGCACATGGAGACCATCACAAAAATCACATTGAGGAGGGGTAGGTGGAGAAGGAAAGTCATAAATGAATTTTGTAAAAATCATCTTTCCCACCAAATTAAGGTTAGGAATTATGAGCCTAAACCAATATATTTATTTTCCACAAAGAGAAAGAGGGAAAATGTCAAAAGAAGTATAAACATCTTGTACCCCAATAGATTAACAAAATTAAATGAACTGGTTGACATGATCGTGAGAAGAATCCCATGGGAAACGTTCGAAAAGAGGAAAAACAACCATGGAAAAATTGGTAATCAAATCATAATAAAGTTTATTCATGATAAGGTAAGGTGAGTAAATGAATTGTCTCAAAAATAAATATAAGCATTTAAATCAAAACCAGAGAAAAACCATTGAATGATCCTCCCCAGTATGGTTGTCAAAATATGTTGATGTTGAGGGACTAGATAGTTCTCAACACCAACATCTCAACCTATTAGTTGGCTAAACCAAGAAGAGGCTGAAATGGTCACCCTGTTTTATAGCCTAAACTTAAATACATTAGACCCTAACAAGAAATCTAAGCATGAAATCATTATTTGTCATTTTGGAAATATTATATTTTATGTGTTTTTGCAACTATATGAATTTTATACTTTTATTTATGTGCATGAGAAGTAAATTATATTAAAGTTGTTGTAAAATAAATAAAAAAATTAAATAGTTAAGGGTGGAATCACGAAGGTGGGTTACACTTTCGTGACAATCTGGTCTCCAAAATTTCGAAAAAAAAAAATTCGGCCGAACTAAAAATATTTTTTGGCCGAAAGATATTATTTTCGGCCGAACTACTGTTCGGCTGAAAAAATAAACGTCAAATCGAATGGAGCCATAACCGCGCCCTCGATTTGCGTGTAGAAATTTGCTCGGCCAGATATTTTCTTTTCGGCAATAAGTTTTCGGCCGAAAGATAGTTCGGCCGAAAGATAGTTCGACCGAAAAAGAGTTCGACCGAAACATAGTTCGGCCGAACTATCTTTCGACCGAACTATGTTTCGGCTGAAAGATTTTTTATATATTTGCGACACATCGCTTGTGCAATGTTTGGAATTTTTTTTTGGTAGCAGTGGTCACCGAGGTCGTGGTAGCAGTGGTCGCTGAGGTCGTGGTAGCAGTGGTCATGGTAGCAGTGGGCGCCGAGGTCACAGGGGTCGTGGGCGCCGAGGACGCAGCGGCCGTGGAGAAATTTCGAGCGTCGGGGAAAGGTATTTTACGTTCGCGTATAGTATGGTTTGCGTATGGTATGGTATGGTTTGCGTATGGTATTCAGAATGGTATGGTATAGTTTCATTCGGAATGTGCATTGAGGGAGTCGGGTTCCCATCACCCTTCACTTATTGTTTCCCATCACACTGCGAACACTGAACTGTTTATCCAATGTTCACTAAGATCCAATCATTATCGTCCTTATTTTAGTTATTGTTAATATAAACATGGAAAACTGGCTAAGAGCACAGGGTCATTAAATTATTTTTAAAATAACAAGTTCAACTTTACAATTATTTTGGTCTTCTTCCGTTCATATTTAAAAACCAAAAAAAGGAGGATTGACATTGAAGTTCATCGCAACTGTATCTCCCTTGCATTCCCTTTTATGACTCTTGTGTATTTGAACATCTATCATTGCCTTTAATCATCTGTGATGTTGCTGAACTATGATGCCATTCATATTACATATGTTTGTTGATTAAAGTTGTTTAAAAAAAATGGAAAGTGGTTTATTTTTTTCATGTTCGTACTTTCAAACATAAATTGTATCACTAATAAAACTAATATATATGTTATTACAATTTACAAGATATTGAAATTTGTTTTTACAATGTCATTTTCATTAAGATATTAAATTAAGAGATTATTATAAAACTAAAAATAATTTTCTAATGGTAGTATCATTTACAAAGTAACAAACTCTCTGGACGACCCTGTCCACCCTAAGCCTCACACACTACGCTATGCTTACAGTCATAATATCTCCTGCATACATAGACAATGGATCATTTACTTTATCTCCTGCAATAGAAAAGTTGAAAAATTAGCCAGAAACTATTATAGGGTTGCCAATGCAGTAATGTTGGGTAACCTGCAAAAATTTTAGACAAAAATAAAAGTCAAGCAACCACACCTATCTTATAGGCAGCCGTAGGTGCAGCTGGTGAAATAAGGATATCATTTCCATCTAGAGCCTTACTAAAATCTCTCTGGATCAGTGTCCTGACCTGAATCATTATGGTTAGTTAAAATAATTTGAGCTTCTATAGATCTAAAATTCACTTCAAAACTAACAGATACAGATAAAGTTTTTTCATCAATAGAAAAAAAAATAATATCCAAGGTTGAATAACTGTAACCTCCAATCCAAAACTAATGATTGTACTTATGAAGGGAAAAGGAGCGACAAGCATAAGAGTCAAATTTTGAACACACATTTAGATGTTAATTCCATTAAACTCCACATGGAAAAAAACACATTGTAGTAACAATTTCAAACAAAAAAGTACAGCTAGCCCCTAGGATTAGGGACCCCTGCACTTTGGCAGATGAGGATTGCAGTGCAGCTGATCGGGCCATTTAAAGGTCAATTTTAAACCTGTGAACAAACCAGTTATAAAAATGTTAGGTATATGACTTATAATCAATGCAGATTTTTGTATATAAACTAAGTGCAGATTTCAAACTAAAACAAATTCTGTACTTACCTTTAGCAAATAAAGATGTACCTGATGTATAGATGCATATTCTTTTAATATGCTCAGAATTTTCTGTTTAAAGATCATGGATCAAAACCCCAAGGGTTTGATCTCAACCATGATCTTAAGTGGACTGTTTGCCAAGCAGGACTCAAGGATAATCAACAAGAGTAGTGCTGATACAAAAACACAAAAACAACTCCACACAAAACTGTCCAATCTGAACTGTGTTTAAAGTGTCCAATCTGAACTGTGTTTAAACTGTCCAATCTGAACTGTGTTTAAAGTGCATTATTTTTTATATTTTTGTGTTTAAAGTTGTTTCTGGTTTAGTTAATAAGAAAGTTTTTATAAAGTTAGTATTTTTCTTATAAAGTTAGTTTTTATAAAGTTGATTTTTTTTATAAAGATGCTTATATGCTTATTGTTTTCTTATGCTTATGCCAAATAATTAGTTATGTAAATTTTTACCTTATTTTTACCTTATTGCAATCTTCTTATAGTATGAATTCAATAGTTCCTTCAATTCAATTCAATTAAGTATGAATTCAATAGTTCCTTCAATTCAATT
>JASDQU010100938.1:348239-362377 GCA_032191745.1 Picea mariana | reverse complement strand
ATTCCGGACCCCCCTTGCCTTTCTATCTTTAATATGGGGGAGGGGGTCCAGAATGGTGGAGTATTGACGAAGGGCCCCACTCCTGTCGTGTCACCTTCTGTATCATTATCCACCTGACCGTGCGACAAGACTCGGCTCCTCTTTGACCTCTGACATGTGTCCATCTCTCGCTGATGTGGCCAAGGGCTGTGACCTCAGCCTTATCCCGTCGGGGCTACGGGGTTTGTGATGCCAAGATGCACAAGTCAATGGGACTCTCGGTATGCTGAATCCCGATGCGCTCCTTATCTCTGACAGCTGGCCTCCACTATGCCACCGTCCTCCTTCTTTGTTGTGCTAACAGTTGGCCCCCACTCATCGGGATTTCACGGATCATGATTCTGACTTGCACAAAACTCTTGTCAACGGGATCCCCGATTTTCCGATGAACAAAATGTCGATGGTGCCTTGATCTTCAACACCTGTCCCTCGGATGGATGGTCGATGTTCTGTCAGGATTTCACCTTGGCATTTCCCGATGGTAAATCTCGTGCAGCTCTGGTCTGATCTGATGGCTGACGGGATTTCTGAATGAGATCCAACGGCTGTGGATCTCTGTCTTCCTTCTCCTCTGTTGTGGATCCTTGAGCCTTGCTGCACGCGTTTTCCTCAACGTTGTTTCTCCTGAGATTTCACATCCGAATCCCCAAGGGATTTTATCCTCCTTATCCTGCCATCTCCACTGTTTGTACTTGCCATCAATGACAAGCATACTAGCATACTTCCTGTTAAACATTTGCCAACACTTATACCAATTTTATTTTTAATAGTTCAAAGGATTTGTCACATTCCCGACTCCATTGGAACTTGACTTCTTTCTTTCAAATATCATCGATTAGAAACCAAATGTCATAGTAGTGTCAAATGAATTTTCCATAATACCCTATGTGACCAAGGAATATTTTGATCTATTTTTGGTTGACTGGTGGTTTCAAGTCAAGGATATTTTAATTTTGGCCATGTCAACTTTTATCCCGTCCTTGCATACAATATGGCCCAACAGTACACCTATAAGCGTGGAAAAGATGCACTTTTTGATGTTTAAGTATAATTGGATTTGCATGCATCTTTCCATCATCATTATTAACCAATGCATGTGGTATTTTAGTAGTCTATAGATAGTCCAGTTGTCGAAGTACACGGTGATTGTTTTATAAATATATTCTTGAAATTTCTTCACCATTATCCTTGAGAAAACTGTTGGGCCATTTTTTAGGATGAACGACATGAGTTTGTATGCAAATGATCTGAATTCAGAGACAAACGTAGTTTTTTCTTGATCTTACTAAGCTATAGGTACTTGATTGTATCTGGAGAAACCATTAATGAATGAGTAAGTTCATGTCCTACGACCTCATTGATAATCTCATCAGCAAATGGCGTCGGGAATGGATCGATCACTGTGAGTTTATTCGGTCCTTGGAAGTCAACACAGATTCTTAATTTCTTTGGGTCATGCTTCTTCAATTGCAAAACCATGGGGATTTCCCATTCCAACTTTCCATTCAGATATATAATGACAGTAGCAAGAATTTCTTCAATTTATTTATGGACAATGGGTTTGTATTTGTAAGTTAGCTTATATGGTCATTTTTTAATAGGCTTGGTGCCAGGGATGAGTTCGATTTTCATTTCACCCATCTCTTGTACCAATCCTTTGAGATATTTGTATTCACATGTGAAGAAATCTTGATATTGTTTTAATAGGTCGACTATTTCCATAGTTTGCTTGTCGGACCAATAGTCACCTATTCTAGCCATTTTTGTTCAATCATCTAATGAAATGTTGAATTCCTTGGTTTTAATTTTCGCATCCATCCATGCAGGTGCTTTTGATTCATCCAATTTTTTTTATCCTTCTACAACTTGATTATAAATTAACGGAAAGTTGGTTTTTTCGGTATCATCTTTCTCCTCCTTTTCTTCTTTGGTTACATAGTAGACTGTTTTTACATGATTTTGTACTCCTAGATGGGTTTTATTCCATTGAAAGCTTTGTCCCAAAAAACTTATGTTTTCCATGTCTATTTGACGATCTATGATCTTATTTGAATTATACATCGATATTACATTACAAGTCGAATTCGAGCCCCATATCGACTTGAGTTTTTCCTTTTTTTATGAGTTTGTTGGGGATTTGGTTATTCTAAGAATTTTTTTATCTCTCTTGTTGCTTCGTTAAAAAATGCTTCTTTGGGTCTAAATTTGAAGTCTTTAAGGAAGTTATTTTTATTTTAYTCCAATCAAATGTGTGTCCACATGCTTTCTCAATTTTATACCATTTGTGGGGTATGTCATCCAATGTGTTTGGAAACATGCGAGAACATACCCTTTCATMTTTATAGCCTGCTCTCTTCCATTACTTCTCACATTGTTGGATGTGACTGATTGGATCGAACCCAAGTTTGAATGTCGAGATGTTGATATTGGTTGATAGTATTTTCCCACCAAATGTTTCTACAAAGTAAAGTGTACCAGTGTTCCACATCTACAATCGAGGTGCATGCGTCTCCCACCATCGATATGCTTGGATTGTAAATGATTTGAATAGACTTTTCTCTCTTCCATGTTCCATGGTTGACTTAGAAACCTCATCGACATGCACAGATGGAGAGTTCCTTTCACTGAATCGCAAAGGTTTCTTCGTGTGTGAGTGTGTCAGAATTAGTTGATCCAGATTATTTTTTAGAATGAAATGAAAGTAGATATACTACAATGAAATACACATAAATATTGCCAGAAATAGAGAAATACAGTAATACACAATTTCTATTAATGAAATAAATGTACAGAGACTATAAAAATACAGAGTGAAAGACTCGCTAGAATGGTGGTAGCTTATCTCTGAGAAGAGATGTGATGGATACTCTCATTCGCAAGAAGATGATTATTACAATGAGGCTCCAAAGGCATTTTTAACATGAGTAAAATCCAAAACCATAACCCCGAAAGATGAAAATCCAAAAGGTTTGTGGGCCCAATGGGAGTAGTTGATACGTCATTTTCCCGGGGGCATGACTTTTGCATACAATCTCTGTTTGGGGCGCTCGATACACCGTTGGAAAGGTATAACTAAGAAAAATGATTTTTGACTAGCCTAGGTTATTGCCTTTGGAAGTCACCTGAGCCCCAAATGCCCAAAAACTTCATTTAGAGCCTCAAAATGGCCTCGAAAGTTTGGAACTCGAAAAACTGTCGAGATGGAAAATTGTTTTTTGAGCCCATGGAATAGGTGAGTGGCCACTAATATCCACCTGGATCATTAGTTTTGGTGTCTTATTGAGATTTATTTCAGCCAAAATAGGTATTTCTTGTACTTAGAAGCATGATTTGGATCGTCTTATTGGTATTGCTTCTATCGACCAACACTCTTTTGCTTGTGATTCATAATTTTGCATATGCCAATTGTATAGTTATGTATCTAAGTTTTGGACTATTAACAATAGGGACCTGAGTAATATTTATCCTTCTCTATTTGGTTCTATATTATCCTTCTTTTCATTCGTGATTTGATGTAGTCAACGGGCTTCATGTGCTTCATCCGATGTCTCGACCCAATATTTTCCTTCCTTTGGATCAAGGGTGATTATGATTTTTCTACCACTTCCTTTTAACTTGATTCTATCTCTTTCAAGAGATATTTTGTCCCTCATGTTTCATCCCCAGGGTCATCTAACTAATGCAGGGTAAGCGGGGATGCCTTCGACCAGGTTGATTACTTCAAAGTCGACTCTTGTCGAGATTCCCATTATAGATGTTATTAAATTTGTCATTGTACCAATTGGCTCAATAAACCTCTGATCTACTAACTTTAAAAGATTCATTGTAGGTTGTAGAGGTGGCTTCCCAAGTCGAACCAATGTTTCTCTAGGAAGAATATTTACTTGGGATCCAAAGTCGACTACAACTTGTTTGATCAAATTTTCATTTATTTCAAGGTTGAATTTAGGGTCAAAGTCGTTTTTTTGTGCTTCTTGTGATAATTGGTGCAAACTTTTGATTGGTATTTTCTCTTCTTTATATTCTCTTAAGATGCTTAGTAGTTCAATCAATTGATTGACTGAGTGTTTCTCTTTCAGTAGTTGTAGAAATTCGTCTAGCATGGTTTATGAGATATTGTCATGTATTCCCTTGTTGGTTTTATCCTAGTCGATGCTTCTAAATAATTTCATTGCTTCCCTCATTAGTTTAAATTTGTGTTTTGGGTCAGGATATGTAGTTCAACCACCCTTCCATCGATTTGGTGGTTCTGGAAAAATTCCCTCGCCAGCTCCTGAGAATGTCACTAAATGGAGGTTATTTGAATTCAAAATGTCTTGTTTTGACACTGTATGTAAGAGATTTACATTTCATTTGTTCATTATGTTTTCGAGTACTATTGGGTAGTCTTCGAGTGAGTGGTATCCCACTCCACAAATGTTACAGGACTTGAGATCAATTTTGTCTTTGATTGGACAATCTGGACTGATGTGGTCATCCTTCCAATAGTTGAAGAAACAATATCATCCTCGACCTTGTCCTCTGCCAAATTCACCTTGTCCTCCTCATCCTCAACATTGGTAGCCTCCTTGACCTCAATATTTGTATCGGTTTCCACCTTGATCGACATTCTAGTCAACTATCTGTGTGTGATATACTGAGTGAATGTTTGCTCAGTTTTTTCCAATCAGCCAACTTTCTTGAATCGAGTGATTATTCTCTTTGCATGTGTGACACCACTTTGGGTGAAAATTTATTATGTTGTTTGGGCACTCCCTCGTACCATGATGTTTTACCCCTTAACATATATTGCAAAATGTTTCAATATGAATTCAACAAACTGCGGGGTCTAGAGCATCGTTGAACTTGCAATAATATTTTGTGTGGCCTTTGTTGGAATAGATTGTACACCATAGTTCATTGTGGGATATCAACATTTTCTTAATTGATTGTTGTAATTCCACCAGATTTTATTCTAGTCATTTTTCAATAACTGATGAAGTCAAAAATCCTTCATCATCCATTTCTATTTGTTTTGTTTTTTCAAGATTTCCTCACATGTCGAGAGATCGTACATAGGAAGTGGTACTCTAATTTTTTATAATAGCCCTGCAACGTACCATTGTACAAGTAGTTTCTCGTCAACTACACAGGGAACTTGGCTCAAAATATCTTTGAACCTTTTATCATGCTCCCAGAAATTTTCACCTAGGTTCTACTTGATTTCTTTCTTGAGCCTCCGGGTGACTGGTGTCTTGCGTCTTAAAGAATTTGAGGAAATTTTGTTTTATTTCTAACTCGAGCACTGTTGATTATCTATGTAGTTCATAAACTAGGTAAAGGCTCAAGCTTAAAGTGTAGCACCAAATTGTGTCATTTATTTATCTTCACCTTTTATGTTGACCACATCCCAAAAATTTTCACAAACATAACAATGTTGTTTTGTATCTTCATCTCCTTCGTAGATTGGAATGTGGTTTATCCCCATTGTCACTTTGTTACATTTTTTTCTGTCTGGGACTATTGTGAGGATTTTTGTCGAAAATGACTAGGAATTCAAGTTGTTTCTTTGAGTCGAAGTCAGAATATTCGACTCGACTGATATAATTTGTTGCCACTCTTCAAGAGGGATATATTCAATTGCTAATTTCACATGTCCTTTTATTGGAATTGGGACATCTATCTGACAAGCTTTGTCTATATACTCAATGAATCGTCCTCTACAGGGTCACATCAATTCATTTTCATTTTTTAGTGAATTGGAATCTTCCAATAATAGATTTGGTAGGGTTACGGAGTTTGTGAGGTCTCTTACATGAATTACTATATCTTCCAGTCAATTTTCTTGTGCTTCAATGAGCACCATATCTCTTATCTATCCAGCATTGTATGTTCAACACCACACCCTTGGTGAATGTGTATCCACATGAAGTCTTTGGTGGACAAATACTGTAATACATGGTCTAGGACTTCTTGTAGGATAAATTCGAACCACGGATCTTGAATCACCGGTCTCCATATCAATTTGGCCATATGCTTGTTGGGTGCCACTAGTTTCCATGCTCAATTGCTAGCTTCTCCTCCTCTCAGGAACTATCAAGGTGCTCTCAAGAGATGCTTTAGCAATCTATTGTTCCTGGATAGGATTTCTATGGGATTTTAAGGGAAACCTCTCATTTCACAACTCTTCTCGCATATTTTGTCTCTTGTATCGGTCTAGTTTTTTGTATGTATGTTGAAGGTTTGTGGGTTTGTGTTCAACGTTTAGACTTCACACTTGAATCAATTATGTTCCTCCCGAATTTGGACATTTTCAACTTGTGTGTGCTTCAAATTCTAATTTATACCATCTCAAGGATCATCCAACCCCCTGATGTTGGCCCGAATTACTCATAGTCGGCGGTGTTCCTAATTTATTTTATGCTCATTTGTTCAAGAAGTACTCCCAAGCTTCTCTGGTATCTTTGCATTTAGATTCCAAGAACCATTCCCACTAGTCTTATCTCTCTTTCCAATTAGATTTTGGAGGTGTATTTTTTAGGAGGGTTCGATACTCAATGATGTTGCCTACTCCTTTTTCTAGGATAAATTTGTGAAGTAACAACGGAATAGTGCAAAGAAAATCGTCGTGAATTTATGTATAAAATTTGTTCTTGATGGTTTAGACTGACTTTCTATCTTCAATTGCTTGTTATTCGATCTAGTCTTTCACTATCCTCTCAAACCACTATGTTTATCATTTTATGCATCAACTACTCATCAGGAGTTAGTCTGCACATTAGATTGGTTGAGATATTCATAAAGTGCCTCTAGAATAGCTTCCAGAAATCATTTGTGTGTCTTCGAGAAGAACTGAGTGCGAGCTTCTACTAGCATCACTTGATTTCTTCTTGTGTAGTTTCTGATGTAGTTGGTAATTTCACGCTCCCACCATGCGTGTATGTCTTCCAAAGTCAACAACTATGTTCCTTTGTTATGAATGCCTGAGTTTAGAACTATCGGCAATGAAACCAATCTTGTAGTCTAAGAGGAAGTACATTATAGTTATCGGTAGATCCTTACATAGAGAAACGCATTCCTAATTGACTACTCCATTCGACTTGGTTATTCGATTGGTGAGTCTAGTCGACAGATCTGACTAGCCCCTACAACACCACCCATCGTTTCATTGCCTCTACATTGTAAAAAATGAATTCATTGATCGCAACAATTTCTGGAATTTTTTTATGTATCCATGAAATCAAAATGATTAGTATGAGATCAACTATATATTATCTATTTCAATCTAAAAAATTAGTCTATAGAAATTTGACAAAAGATAAGTGACTTACTCTTTAACATGTGTATTTTTATATTCATTGAGAGTAGTCATCCCTCACTTTTTTTCTTGTCCCTTTTTTTCTTGTCCCTTTTTTTCATTCCAAACCATTGTACCTTGTGTGTCATCAGTTTTCTTGATGTAATTACTATCATAATAGAATAACTCATATATTATGTACCCATCTTACATAGACCACTTGGGTTTTTCCCTTTGTTGAACAAACCCCTTCAACCTTTTCAAGAACCTCTCTAAGAAGAACATAAAATGACATGATATCACCTTGGCCAATTCAACGTCATTAACTAGGTGGATTAGAAGATGGAATTTCAATTCCATGAAACTCGTGGGCAGTTCCTTCCATTGTAATTCCAAAAACAATTGCATAAATTTTCAAGCGAAAATTAAATCTAGAGAAATGGCACTATTAAAGGCACCTGACAAGGTTGTCACAATGGTGATGAAAAGAATAAAATGATCCTGATTGAGTATAATGATATGTGGATAAGGACCCATATATATCCTCCTCTTTCTTATTATTGAAATCCTTGAAAATATGTTCATTTGACAAAGTTAAGGTTTTCATAATTGGTCAAGATCCTTATCATGGTCCAGATCAGGCAATGGGAATGTTGTTTCATCACCTTTAATGTGGGTAGAATATATTGACCTCATGCTGAACAAATTGAACAAGGAATATTTGATTTGATAAAGTCAAGGCTATTTCAAGAAGTGGTGTTGTGGATGAAAACTATCCTATGTCTAGGGACACCATTAATAGACAAAAAATTCAAAGAAACATACAAACATTTCCCTAGAGTATCCTACAACAACTTCAAAATAACTACCATTTAGTTATGAGGGACTTTCTTGGTTTTGATAGTCAGTTGGAGACGAGCTTTGCAAGTTGTCCTCACTCAAATATTCCTTTCTCCTATCCAATATTGCATACCTACACACAATGAATCAAAAACATTCCTCAAACCATTGGTAGAAACAACAAGAAATGTGACATAACTACTCTAACTAAATCTTGTTAGGTGAATTAGAACCACAATTAAATATTGAAAAGAGATCAAATCACACAAATATTCATTTTTATTGAAATCAACAATGATATATGAAATGTATATCTAACCTAGCTATTGACACTGTATGTAATCATGGTCTAATTTTTTTCATTCCCACGCCACTTGGGACTACTTCAAATCCTATGCTCTTCTCTATGCAATCATGAGGAATATCACGAGATCGTGGGCCTCAAAAAATATAATGAGATATGGGAACATCAAGAAACAAGGATTTCCTGGGAGATGAGGGTTATAAAAACCGCAGGGATATGATGGCTATGACTTCTTAGGCTATAAGATAACTCTAATATGGTGATAGTGAATGTAACATTATCCTTCCAGTAGGCCTCTTTTATACCATTTCAATATGTTTGATTCCATTTTCCATAAGTTTTAGGGATTTATAAAATTATTTTTCTCATAAACCCCACTCAGGAGTGCATAATTTTCATGTTTTTCTATATGTTTTAATCATTTTTTAATGCATTCATGCCTTTGATGAAGGAAAAGGGAAATTACCCACTCCTATAGTGATAATGAAATGCAATTGGATTTCCAAGAAGTATTTTTAAATATATTTATGAGTGAGCCCAAGCTGCCAAATATGAATATGAAAGGGATAAAGGCCAAACAAAGGCATATTTGCTATGTTGGTGGAAAAATATGCTATAACAAATGTCCCTTAATGTGTGATGTCATAAGGGGAGATAATGGCTAAATTACATTGCAATATTGCAAAGGAATCTTATAAGTGGGGCTAAGTGGAGTTCACCAAACTTTGGATCAGGAATGTACCTGCAACAAAACCAAGGCATCAGAGACTCTCTTCCCAGGGTGGGCATACCCATGATCAGGTGTGGACAAGCATGGACACAAAATCAAGTACTCTACAAATACATAAATTATATATAACAAGAAAAGAACATGGCCACAAAAATATACATGGTGGATCCATATCAAAGAAAGATCATAGCCATGAAAAAATACACAGTGGATTTATGTCTCATAATACATCAAGAGGATGACTAGAACAATGAGATGGAAATATTGATCCTCCAAGAGTAAAAATTCCATATGGGTGAGTGGTATTGTATTGTGCAACTCAAGAAACAACATAAACAGGATATGCTACTAAGGCCCAAGGTATTCAATGCAAACTCATCGAAGGTACGAATCTACACCATGTGAATAAATGAGTTGATATCATACATGGGAGAAATTGTTTGATTTCCATTCATTTATGTATACCATTAAAAAACATGAGACCACCCACCAATAATGATAATGGAAATCAAGGTACTTAGTACATTCTAGAAAGTGCGAATAGATGATTTTTCATTGAACACTTGTAGAATCTATCAATCAGGGGACATTGATGTATTCCCAATGTCAGTGGTGAGGAATTATACCACTAATGATAAAGTATTTGGATCTCACTCCCAAATAAAAAGAGTCAAGGTCGATGGGAAGAGATACATTTGAAGGAGAGAATTGAGTCATCCCCCATCATCCAACTTGAGTGAGCACAAAGAGAATTGTTTTGAATGTCAAACAAAAACTAGAAGAACACACCAGTATGTCTCTCACATGCACCAGATGGAATAGTGCACGAAAGAGACCCTCTAAGAAATGATCAATAATTAAATCCATTGGAAGATGCAAGGACTTCCTGTTAGAAATGTTGGTGTCATTGATTTCAAACATATGGGTAGATTACAGGCGTCTAACATGTACAAACCTAAAAATGTCTAAGATAAGTATTGATGGATATTGTTGAAAGCATTATTTTTGGATTTTTGATGATTAGTTTGGATACCCTATCTTTGAAGGAATTTTTACCCTACATACCTCACTCAAATGGGAGCATCAGTTATATGGTTGGAAATTTTATTCTGAGACCTTTCCAATGGTATATGGAATTCCCTCTAACTCCCTAGGAATGAGGAGATATGAATTTTTTCATCCTACAACCTAGCCAAAAAATTGAGGTCGGCTCAGTCAGTATTTACAAGTCGGTCCTGAAAGTATGGACAAAATTACTATAAATACGAGATATATGTGCACATTTTTAATGCTACCAAGCAAGGAATCAAGTCTGAGGTGTGAAAAAGTGATATAAGGTACGCTAAAGTAGATGGGGTGTATTTCTGGGATCTAAATGTGTGTAAGAGAAGTCTAAGGGATTTTCTTGGGGTCTTTCTTGTTCTCAAGGTGCGTTATGAAGGACTAAAGGTCTGTGATGCTACCATGTTAATTGTTTTGAGGTTGTGATGTTTACTTCATGTATTATATTCTAGGAGTGATGTTATGAGGTTCGCTAGGGCATGAAGGCTACATGTAACTAGGGTTTGAAGGATTTTATGTGGAATGAAGCATGCAGGTGAAGTCAAAAGTACTCTGTGTATGAAGATATTGGATTGGTGTCTACACATATCTTGTCGAGCTGGTACTCAGGTGAGGGGATTGGTGCCTCCAACAATTTTTTGCTTGCAAATATTATAATAGTAGGTTGGTGCCTACATGTATTGTTGAGATGGTTCTCAATTGAGGAGATTGGTGTCTCCAGTCGGTTGATGCCTACATCTTGTTGAGTTGGTGCTTAGTTAAGAAGATTGGTGTATCTAATAGGTTGGTTCCTATAGAAAATTTTAAAGATAATTTGATGGTTTTCTCCCGATTGGAATTCCATGATAAACTTTGCACATTGTGATTTGATTTTATATGTGATTGTTGTTCCTTAGCTAATGAATGATTTATGAATGATTAAATAAAGTGAAAAGTATCATATATTGGTTCACCCCCCTATCAATATAAGCATAAGTTCAACACTTCCACCAATGATTAACATGGAATCCAAGGTAAAACATGAATCCCAATATGAATAGAGGTCTTAACATCGAACACATGGGAAACCACACAGTCAGCAACCAATGATGAAATATCATATTTTGAGCATAAGGTAATGATGAAAATAGGCGTAAGGTGTATCAAATCTAAGTAAAACTATCAGATAAATGTGTCGAACTTGATAAGAGATGACTTTCTATCAATAATTCAATGGATACCTTCCACACTAGAAGGATAAAAAGACAAAGATATCGATGGTACTATGAACAACTTGACAATTGGGAAGGCCAACATGGGTGCTCAGGTAATCTGAAGAATGGTCAATACAAGCTAAAACTTCCCTTGAACATAAGTAGGACACAAAGGTGACTTAGGAAAATTTTTACACAAAGTGGAATAATGATATAAGTCTATGACACGAGAGGAATCAACAAACTCCCCATAGTGACTATAAGAGTAACTAGCCAAAGGAGTAATGAACTAAAAAAATCAAGGTTTAGCTTCCTAAGGCCATAATAAAACCCAACTTGATAAGTATATGACTTAAAAGTGGTTCTTTGTTCATGGGTGACATAACTTACGATAACTTCCAACAAAACAACAATCTCTATCCCCCCCCACTTGTTGGCCCTTGACCAAGTTTTGGAGATCCTTGGTCAGGTTTGACCTATTTTGGGACTTTGACAGGATGTCAAAGGCGGAGCGCAATTCGAAGTGAAGATCGCGGGATCTCGGCCCCTTTTTAGGGATTTTTAGGTTTTGGGCTTATGTAACGGGTATGGGGATGTCGACCCATGGGTTTACCCATGTTTAGGCCCATTTTGTAATGTATAAATAGAAATATAGGAGATTTAAGTAGTGTGTGCAAAAGGGTGTGATGCTAAGTGCTAAGAGCAAGTGATAGTTGTACATTCTTTGTGCATATTGTGCGAGACTTGCAAGGCTAAGTGCAAGTGATTGTAAGAGATTATGTAAAGGCTTTGTGTTGTAACCTAGCTCGGGGAAGGAGGATCTGGAAAGGTGCACACAAATCTCTTGTCTTATGTGGATTATGACCTTGTGGATGTGTGCATGTAGATGATTGACAAAAGATAATAAAGAAGACGAAGATTTTGTGGACGTATCATTAGGCTGGGTGTGAACCACGAATATCCTTTGTTATGGTTTCTTTTTGCATTATGGTTGTTTTATGGTTCATATGATTAGTGCTTAGTGCAATGATGTATGCTTAGATGAATATGATAGCTTAGTGACTAATGATGTGAATGAGATGCTATATCTGATCTATGTGGATGTGCTTAGTGCTTGAATGTGTTGAATCTTGTTGAATACTACGTTGCGTTGTAATTAGGGTTTATCTGCGTTGTAGACAAAGGTTAAGTACCAATGAATGAAAACTGCTAAGTGCTTGGTTAGAGTATTGTAATCACATATATGTGTTCCAGCTAAGGTTCCAGACACTAGAGTCCTGCAACCACCCCTGCCTCTACCTCGGATGAGACTTCATTTTCTTCGCAGGTGTTGCCGAAAGGGTCGGTAGTTAGGGTTTTTTTGGTGCGTTATTGCAGCGTTGAACCCTGGGTCTTCCCATGTGCCAAAAAATGGTTCTGTTGTCGAGACCTGAAACTGTGATTGTTGGGAACTAAGGAAAAGAAAGAAAGCTATGTGCGTAGATCTGTTGCTTTAGTGCGCAATGTTATACTTGATTTACGAAATTTTTTGCTAAGAAAGGAGGAAAATCTGAAGAAAAGAGGTAAGATCAATGAAATTTTTTTATTAAAGAGGTAATATCTAAAAGATTTGTTCTTTGATAAAGGTAGGATAAGTGGAAATTTGTGTTTTGAAAGTATGGATCTAGGTATGCTTGATAAATTTTGTCAATAAAGAAGGTTTGATATGAGTAGATATGATAGAAATAATGAAATATATGTTATTCCTACGCATAGAAAGAATGTTTGGACTAACAAATGGATGCAGGATCCTAGAAATAATTTTTTACAGGTTAGCTACCACGATCCTAATGCACAGTACAAGAAAGGTTGGGGATCATTTAAGAGGAAGAGAGGATTAACCCTTTGTTGCAACTGCAGAAGGTCGGGCCATCTTGCTAAGGATTTCCTTAATAGAAGAACTAGTTGTCTTTGTTGTAAAGATATGGACCATGAAGTTCTGGATTGCCCTAGAATGATTGCTAAGGTTGAAAGAATGAATATGAGACAAGAAAACCCTCAGAAAGGCCAAGAAACTGAGACCATGGTAGAACCCTAGAAAGAATCATAGACCGTACTACTACAAATGAAAGAAACCATGAATGACCGCAGAGATATCAACTTATCAGAGATATTCAAAGAGAAAGAGTGCATAGAGACAAGAATAGGAGACTTCGACATAGACTGTGTTCTGGATGAGGAAACACAGGTGAATATTATGATAGAAATAACTTGGGAAATTTTAGGAAAGCCTACTATGATTCTTTCATTGGGAGGAATAGGATTATTTAGAGGAAATATGATAACCCTATGTGGAATAATTACCTAGACATCTATGAGTGCTCATGGCACTTCGACATAAGAAGAATTTGAGGTTGTTAAATTTAGTGAGAACAACACCTCATTTTCTATGTTACTAAGAAAAACTTGGATTGAGAAAGATCATATCTGAAGAAAACAAGAAGAGGAAGATCTAGAATAGAACAAGAAAGAACTAAGAGACTTCATGGCTAAGAGAATAGCACACTTACTAGAAGAACAAGAAAACAAGATGAAGCTACTGAGGACTAGAAATCTGGATGTCGAAATTGAAAGAACAAATGTAGACCTGAAACACCTGTCTGTACAAGAGAGTAGAGCACCTACCCCAGACAGAGAAGAAGTATTGGCCTTGAA
>JASDQU010100938.1:330871-343595 GCA_032191745.1 Picea mariana | reverse complement strand
CGAAAGGGTCGGGTATTTAGGATTTTTTTAGTGCGTTGTTGAAGCGTTGAACCCTGGGTCTGCCTCTGTGCCAACAAATGGTTCTGTTGCCGAGACCTAAAACTGTGATTGCTGGGAACTGAGGAAAAGAAAGAAAGATTTGTGCGTAGATCTATTGCTTTAGTGTGCAGTGTTCTACTTGATTTATGAAGTTTTGTGCTAAGAAAGGAGGAAGATCTGAAGAAAAGAGGTAAGATCGGTGAATTTTTTTTATTAAAGAGGTAAGATATAAAAGTTTTATTCTTTGATAAAGGTATGATAAGTTTGTTTCAAAAGTATGGATCTAGGTATGTTTGATAAATTTTGTCAAGAAAGAAGGTTTGATATGAGTATATCTGATAGAAATAATTAAAGATATCTTATTCATATGCATAGAAAGAATTTTTGGACTAACAAATGGATGCAGGATTCTAGGAAGAATTTTCTGTAGGTTAGCTACCATGATCCTAGTGCGCAGTACAAGAAAGGTTGGAGATCATTTAAGAGGAAGAGAGGATTAACCCTTTGTTACAGCTGCAGAAGGTCGGGTCATCTTGCTAAGGATTTCTTTGATAGAAGAACTAGTTGTATTTTTTGTAAAGCTATGGACCATGAAGTTCTGGATTGTCCTAGACTGATTGATAAGGTTGAAAGAATGAATATGATACAATAAAACCCTCAGAAAGGCCAAGAAACTAAGACCATGGCAGAACCCCAGAAAGAATCAGAGACCGTACTACTACAAATGAAAGAAACCCTGAATGACCACAGAGATATCAACTTATCAGAGATCTTCAAAGAGAAAGAGTGCATAGAGACAATAATAGGAGACTTCCACATAGACTGTGTTCTAGATGAGGAATCACGGGTGAATATTATGACAGAATTAACTTGGGAAATTTTAGGAAATCCTACTATGATTCCTTCATTGGAAGGAATAGGACTATTTAGAGGAAAGTTGATAACCCTATGTGGAAGACTTACCCAGACATCTATGAGTGCTCATGGCACTTTGACAGAAGAAGAATTTTAGGTTGTTAAATTTATTGAGAACATCACCTCATTTTCTATGTTACTAGGAAAAACCTGGATTGAGAAAGATCATATATGAAGAAAACAAGAAGAGGAAGCTCTAGAAGAGAACAAGAAAGAAATAAGAGACTTCATGGCTAAGAGAATAGCACACTTATTGGAAGAACAAGAAAACTAGTCGAAGCTACTGAGGACCAGAAATCTGGATGTTGAAATTGAAAGAACACAAGTAGACCTGAAACACCTGTCTGTACAAGAGAGTAGAGCACATGCCCCATACAGAGAAGAAGTATTGGCCTTGAACCCTACAAAATACCATCAACAACGCGAAGTTACTATGCTAAGAGGAGATAAGAATCAGAATGGGAAGAGGAACCCAGTAACGGAGATCACAGGGAAGAAGGCTAGAAAGCTCAGCAAGAAGAAAACAAAGTTGGAGAAATTACGGGAAGTTCCAGAGAAGACTTCGCAAAAGGAAGGTCTCCAGAATTCAAACTTCACCAGAATATCAGAGCAACTCAAATTGGCACTTCGCCATGGCAGAGCGATATGACCGTTGGGGGCATTATAATCATTATATTGACATTCCCGAATGGTTAGAACAATAGTTATGATCAGAAAACTCGCCATCGGACCATTGGGACCGTGTCATAATGGATAGAACTACATTGATGAAGGCTTCTTGTCAGTTGGAAGGATTTGTTACATCGATGTCTACTTATCCCGTCAATTGTTGCGTCGAGCACACTTTCATGAATTGTATCTGACCCAACAAGAGAACTCAGTGTTACTGCGATGTGCTTATTGATACCTTGACATCCATTCTATTGCATTAAGAAATTATTCATCAGCCTGAGATATCCGATCTCGAGAGTGCATCTCGAACGAGCTCAGCTGATCAGAATCTAGACCAGGGGTCAAAATTTTGCTCAAAAATCAAATTTCTCGGAATTGCCTCAAAATGAACGAGTGCGTAGCCCTCATCATCACGAACCCAACGCAACTCATTTGGGTTCAAATGGACGTCATATGAGTGAGATAGCGTGTTCTCTTCGAATCGTCAAACAGGCAAAAACAAATTGCACTGAGTGTACAGTCCGTACGGATGATGACGTGGTAGAGGCCGTACGATGATGTGGCATGTCCATATGCTGAGGTGGTAGTTGATGATGTGGCAATCATTTATTGGCATATTTTGGACGAATCCTGTTGTGACACGTGGCATCATTTTGACAAATGGTATGGTGCCACGTGGCCCAAGCATGGGCTGCCACGTGGCACTCTGTTATTGGTTTGGGTGTTTGGTTAAAATATTATGGAGTCTGTGGGGATCGAACCCTGGACCTCCCCCATTGGAAAAGCTTTGACAAATTCCGACCAACCGGTGTGCCACATGTTAAGTCTTGTTATATAAACGAGTATATTTATATTTAAATTTGCTTTGTTTTATGGTTGATGCGGGGGTCCAAGCTAGGGCTTAGCCCCAGCCCTCGGTCGCACACATATTATCATATGACCCTTTGTCACATGAAGTTTTGGCGTGGATTTTGATTTTCAAATGGTTACAACACCCCATACACCCGACATTTGTCACTTTTCCATTGGCTTAAAATCTTGGCCCTTTTTGTATATGCGCGCGGTCACATAGTGATCCATACGCCCACGGTCTTGGCGATTAAGGGCTAGGCGCGCCCTAACCATCCTACAATTCACCCATTTTTTGGTTGTGCACCTAGTGCTAGGTTTTAGCACGATATTGATCGCGTGTGCTAGGTTGGGCACACAAAGGTGCGTTTTGGCGAACCAGAGACAGCAAGCTTGAAGGAAGAAAATGGCAGAAGGCCTATCTTCATTTTTTTTCCAAATGAGGTGCTGAAAAAGCCCAGCTAGGGGTTTTTGGACGTTCTAAATCAATTGGCACTATTTTAAAAGGAATTTGAATATTTCTTTTGCAGGTTTTTCACCATTGAAGTTTCAGAGAGCTCCAGGGAGCTTGAAGCCCTCATTGATTGAGGTCATGCTCAAATGAGCCCAAGTCTGTTTTATGTGACTGAATAGTCATTTTTGGCTAATTATTATGCTCTAAACACATTGGGATAGGTTTCATATCCATTTGAGGACTTTTACAGGTGTTTTTTCCACAAGTAAGCTCAGGGAAGCTCAAGGCCACATGTAGAAGAGGTCATGCCCGGATGAGCCATGATCCATTTTCAGAGTTCTACTAGTCATTTTTTGGGTTTTTATGTATTTTGAACCCAATGGTACAGTTAGTATTTCCATTGGAGTTGAGAAGTAGCTTGTAAAATAATCTTTGACAAATTAATCCCAAAGAGCCAAGTCCATTGATGGAGGCTCAAGGAGATGTAGCCCAGGGAGGGGTGAACTCCTTTATCATCTTGTTATTGTTGTGAGTTTGTTGGTTATATTTGTTGCAAGATATGTTTGCTGTGTATTTATTTAAAACACATATTTAACCATTTTAAAGGAAAAATTCCTCACACATGAACATTTAAAAGAAGATGCATAAACTTGGCACATAATCTATCCTACATATTTTAACACATTGAGCAAGGTCCTGAAAAGTTTTATTTTAATGAAATAGAGGGTGCTTGCATAGAATAACAATTCAGCCCCCTATTTTTAGGTCATCAGCACTGTGGAAAAGTTAGTAGAGGAAATTTTAATCAATCTAATGGCAAAGAGAGTGATGTCCACAGTAGTTCAAGCCTCATCGACGCGAGGAGTGAAAGCCTCCCATTTGGCTGCTCGTGGATCCAAACCATCCCGAGATGCAGATGAGAAAAGAAACAAGCATCGAGATGACTTGGAAAAGGTGAAGTTGATCCCTTCCATCCTGCCCAACTACATCCCGCCTCTGGCCAGTGCGATGAATCATGACAGTGTCTCGAGGGACTTCGACTACACTTTGGTTAATGCGTACCTCCCAAAGGGGATACGCATAGGCAAGCTTCAGTCGGATAAGATCACAACACTAAATATCAGTGACTTTAACCTAAGGGATCACAAGAATTTCATCATGCTCTCTCCTCATAGGTATTTGACTAGGAAGAAGGGGAAGAAGTCAAGGATAATCCCCCAACCATGGACTATGGACCTTGCACAGTCCACCATCCTAAACGTGATGAAAATACTCGATTTTGGAAGGCACCAGGAGGTTAACGTGTGCGTTAATATTTTGCTGTCGATCTTCCATGGTGGTTATTTTTGGCTATATAGACACATCACCATCGATCTGGTGTTGATCCATCAGATCAATTGAGCATGCAGGGACCAGACCCGCAAGAATTTTACCGAGGGAAGGCTGCATACCGTGCCCTGGTGCAGAAGATTAAAGATACATACGATGATGTGGAGAAGGGGAAGCAAGGCTACAAGGTATCCTCCATCCAGAATGACACAAAGTGCCTTGCTTGCCAGTTGATTGTTGGTAAGCTAGTTCGGAAGAGCAGACTCACGTAGGTCACAGGGTTTGTTGTTGACCTCGCAGGGAAATGTGTGTAGGGGATACAAATGAATTGGGAAAAGTACTTAGTGAACAAGTTAGACCAAGACTGTCATGAAGCTCAGGATCAAGGATATGAGTTCCATTTTAGTTGGTTGTTGATCCTCATTGCGTTCATATCTTGGGAGATGTCGGAAGGTGCAACCTTCCCTGAACTAGAGCCATCTAAACCCTTAGCCACGAATTTCACTTCGCTATGGTATTCAAGCGATATGGGAAAACAATGGAAATCAAATGCGGTGTTCCACGCCTACTATCTGCAGTTAAAGAGGGCTATTGAGGTTGTCCCTCGTATAACGCCGAACACCTTGCACGGGTTCGGGCCATTTGTGAAGTTCCACACAGACAAACATTTTATCTACATCATTGCACACGGAGATGAACACCAAGAATTACTACAGAATTATTACAAACTCACAGAGGAGGACCTAGAAGAAATAACTAAGGATTAGTCTATAGAGATCCTTATCCCTATTTACCCTGCAAAAATTTCTGATCCTAAACTAATCGGAAGCCCGGTGATCACTCGTGAAGGGCATGATACACCTGGAATTAGCAGAAGGAAGAAGACATAAGAAGTCCAGCAGCTGAGCAGTGCATCAGAAGAAACTCCTTCAGAATCACTTGGAGGAGGAGATGATGATGAAGTATATAAAGAAGAGAATAATGGAAAATAAGATCAGCAGAAGCAAGGTGAAGTAACACCTCCACATAATCCCCCTGATGACACAAATCCATCTCACATAAGAAAGGTTTCTCCCATGAAACCCACATCGTGGAAGAAGTCAAAATCTAGTAAGACCAAGCTACAGACTGTTCTCACGCTCGATGACTTCGACTTCATCATCGTAGTTGTATCAGACTCTTTGGAAGATCTTTTGTAGATAAATGAAGCTAATCAAAAGACCATGTATGAGAAAATTGAAGCAGAACTGCGAGGGGTACAACAGGACCTTCACTCCAGTTGTGCAGTGTCCACTGCGCCCCCGCCATCAGAAGAAACATAGTTGGGAGATGAGCCTACCCAACTCCGCAGAATAGTCGATGCGACTGAAGCCCTCCTTCATCGTGCACAGGAAGAAACAGAATAGGCCACAGTGACCCTGAAGAAATCACAAGAGGAATTAATAGAGCAACATAGTGTTGCGCGGTAGGAGAAGGTTTCCCTCCAAGAAAAATTTGAAGAGGAAAAGGTGCAGATCTAGCATGATAAAGAACATTTTCTCATGGAGAAAGTTGGAGTAAAAGAAGTAGTCAGCAAAGCACTTCACTCTGTGACGGGATTAGAGAAAAAGGAGGAATACCCAGTGGAGCATCAAGTAGCACAGCTTGTTGAAGCCATCCAACAGCTTCAACAAAGAATAGCATATCTAGAGATACAAACAGTACCAAGTACTCTGCAAGATGTGTGAAACAAAAGAGAATCCATTTCCCGTAGCACAATTGAGAGGATCAGAGAATTAGCTTTGGAATGTCAACAGCTTAGCAGTAGAAGTGCGTAGACTTATGAGCGACTTACTGAGGACCTTGAACTGAAGACACAGGAATCACAGCCTCAGGAGGAAAAGCAGCAAGCAGCGACGGTATAGGGGCATCTAAATCTCTTGTCAGCCATTGAGAGAATGAAATGATCCTAGGAACAACACATTGTTCAACAACACGTCCATGCCATACAGAGAAAAGTAATGGAAGTGACTCAAAGGCTCCAGCCAGTCCAGGATGCATCTTGCCAACTGTTCGAAGAGATTGAAAGATAAGGAGAAAAGATGGAACAAGTAGTCACTTTAGTCGAATATCACTTAGAGGGACCCATGAACGAGGCAAGTATCCAAGAGTTCTTCGAGAAGGAGGCCTTGGTGAAGCAGCAGGTCGAAGAAGCTCGAGCCAGGCTCGAGGATTTTGAGGCGGAGCTACCCAAATCAGAGTGACTCGGGATGAGTCACAAGTGAGTGTTGGGGGCTTGTTGGCCCTTGACCAAGTTTTGGAGATCCTTTGTCATGTTTGACCTATTTTTGGACTTCGAGAGGCTTTTAAAGGCGGAGCGCAAGTCGAAGTGGAGATCACGGGATCTCGACCCCTTTTTAGGGATTTTTTTTTTGCGCTTATGTAACGGGTATGGGGATGTCGGCCCATGGGTTTACCCATGTTTAGGCCCATTTTGTAATGTATAAATAGAAATATAGGAGATGTAAGTAGTGTGTTAAAAAGGGTGAGATGCTAAGTGCTAAGAGCAAGTCATAGTTATACATGCTTTGTGCATACTGTGTGAGACTTGCAAGGCTAAGTGAAAGTGATTGTAAGAGATTTTGTAAAGGCTTTGTGTTGTAACCTAGCTTGGGGAAGGAGGATCTGGCGAGGTTCACGTAGATATCATGTCCTATGTGGAGTAGGACCTTGTGGCTCTGTGCATGTAGATGATTGACAGAAGATAATAAATAAGATGAAGAGTTGGTGGATGTAGCCCCAGGTTGGGAGTGAACCACGTATATCCTATGTTATGGTTGCTTTGTGCATTATGGTTGTTTTATGGTTCATATGATTAGTGCTTAGTGAAATGATGTATGCTTAGATGAATATGATAGCTTAGTGCCTAATTATGTGAATGAGATGCTAGATCTGATCTATGTGGATGTGCTTAGTGCTTGAATGTGTTGAATCTTGGTGAATACCGTGGTGCGCTGTAATTAGGGTTTATCTGCATTGTAGACAAAGGTTAAGTAATAATGAATGACAACTTATAAGTGTTTGGTTTGAGTATTGTAATCACAGATCTGTGTCCCAGCTAAGGTTGCAAATATTGGAGTCTTGTAACCACCCCTGCCTCTACCTCGGGTGAGACTTCATCTACTTCGTTGGTGTTGTCGAAAGGGTTGATAGTTAGGGTTTTGTCAGTGCATTGTTGAAGCATTGAACCCTAGGTCTTCCCTTGTGCCAACACCCCCTCTTTTTTTATCATATTTGATTTTTTTTTTTCTTTTTCATGTTATTCAATATTGAAAAAGAATAGAAGAATGTTAAAATACAAAGGAGGAAACAACTGTCATGGGGAAAGAAATCTAGTTCCAAGCACATGGAACATACCTATGAAAAATGAAGGAAGGATGTCAAGGATATGGACATTCATTGGGGTGTTTCCTCTAGGGATAGAGTTCTAAGGTGTAGAGGAAACATATTCAAATGAAAGCAGTTGAAGAGAATGCATAAGCAATAATAATAATTTGGAAAAGTGTAGTGGGAATTAGGATCAAAAGCATGAACACTGGTATCCAATGCAGCAATGCAACTTGAAATGTAAAAATGGGAGCCCCACAGAAAGTGTCCAGAAAATATTTTGAGGAGAAGTCATGCGGATTCAACACAAATTCATGGCAGGGAAAAGAGGGCTTCTGAGCCTATGAAAAACTACAACATGGGTGTTAAAATGTCAAACAAAAATCTAACTAGGGAACCCATGATCAGTAGGCTCTACCACACAAATTATGACACTTTAAAATGGAAATAAAGGCCCCATGTTGCAACTTGGTGTGCTCAATCATAAGGCCAAAGTGGAATAGGAAATTGATAATGCACAGTGCAAGGCGAAAATCCTAACCCATGTGCCAATTTTGAGGCCATTACCTGTTAGAACGGATCTTTTGGACCATTATGATGAAAAACGCCACTTAAGTGACCTTATAACTTTATGTATCTGAAAAACACAAGTACAATATGAAACAACCATGTTAGGTATTAAATATGACAAAAATAAATCATAAAAATGATTAATAAGCAATTTGAACTATACAAGAGTGGGTAAAATTTTAATATATAACTGAAAAATGAGTTTTTTACCAAGACATTTTGAAATTTTAACCAAAACTTTGAGTGTAGCTCAAAAAACCCACAAACTTTAGGCGTTTCCACCAACGTAATTACATTTTGTTAAATCTATGTAACTCATCATTCCTTCCTATTTCATTTCATCCATTTCTTTTTAGTTTTCCTTGAAAATTTCATTGATGGGGACCCTCTTGCATGAAGGGAAGGTTCACTCACACCTTTCATTAATGCAAGGGTGTGAGTATATGGCCCTACTCACACCATTCATGAGTGAAAGGTGTGATTACTTGCACTTGTTCTCACAAAATAGAGTGAGTGCCCCAAAACAATTGTCAAAAGAGGTTCTAACTTTCAAATTTTCCTACAAAAATAGTATATGAATGTACTATGGCAAGAAAGAGAGCATGAGGATGTTGATAACCATGTCGTGGAATATCTAGAGGCCATGAATTCCCTCCGTGATTATGGGTTTCTAAAACATTTTACCATTCCCAATTTGCAAGCACAAAAACAATTGTTACAAATGTTGATAGGATATTGGGAACAAGAGATAGAAGCATTCATCGTAGACAATGAACTGCCTAAGATTGAGGTGGAAGACACCTATTTCATCATAGGTTTATCCCAACATGGATCACCAGTAAACTTAAAAGGAGGTGGACATGGCATAGGTACATTGACAATCTAGGAATATGTAAACACATACTACTCTGCGGGAATTCAAAAAATGAGCTTCCATGTTCCAATAAACAACATTGAAGACTTGAGACTTAAGACAATCATATTGATGTTATCTAGAGTGTCTAGTTCCTCAACACCTCACCTATACTTTCACCCACAAATGTACAATGGTGTATATTTATTCCATCCTACCATATTTGACCAGTGCACAAGGCTCTTAACCAATATGAAATCCAATTTCATAGACTGTAGAATGGGGTGACAAAATAACTTTGACTATGGAAGTATATTGTGTAGCTTCTTATTTGAGTGAGTTCCATTAATGCATATGTGCATCGTACTCCCCCCACCTAGTATGTGCAAGCCCAGGATGCTTCAGTGGGAATATTTGATACACAAAATTGGAGGAGGGTGCATGGATAATGCATTCGATGAGGATTTCTTTGAATGATGGTTTCACCCAATCATATCCATTTATGACTAACCATATTCTATCTTATATTTATGGAGATATCATGAGCTAGTGTTGCCTCTAGATGACATTTGGAGTGACATTGGTAAGTGAAACCTTTTTTATTTTCAAGTTATTTAATTTTTTATCAATTTTAGATCATATAAAAAATGGAAGAGATGAATAAAATAATTTGGGTGTGAAGCATGACTAAAAAAATGCTTTGATGACACAAATGTTGGACTAGTGCAACCAGAGAGTTATCTAAGGCATCATCACAAGGGTAGAGGTGAGGACTATCCCAAAGGGAGAGGTCATAAGGGTCTTGTAGACAATGTAGAGGAACCTAAAGGGGATGACTCACCAGGTTCCAATGACACAGATAGAGGACCTTCTTGAGCGCATCCAACATTAGGTGGTTGGAGTACCATGATCCTGGGTGCAAATTTTCCAATGGGTGGTGAAAATCGTTGTTTTATACCATGACACCCATGTTGATCTGGGGCCTAAGACCTAGATTTATTTGATCAATTTTGGACTATTAGTTGTACATGTATTATCAGGGGCTAGGCCTATATGTATTTGATCTATTTTGGACTATTGGTCATATACTTCACATTTTTTTTACTTGATTACACTTTATATAATATATATGGAATCTTCAAAATTACTTATTTTCACAATGACGTCATGTTTATTTTCCACAATATGTACATGCATGCTTTGATTTTGATTAATGAGACAAATTCCAATCTAATACATAGTTAGATAATGCATTAGATAAACAAATGAAACTTCTCATAATATGAACATAAGTAATTAACTCAAAAGAATGTTCGAGAATCCACACCTATAATAAATTTTGGAGAAGAATATGATTGTGGACCTTGTATAGGTCGTTTAACTATGACATCGTTAGTTGTGAATCTATGTGAACCACTAAATGATGAATTCCATTCATAATGGCCTCTAAAAGAAATTTGATTGCAACAATATACTTGGCTATGTTATTGGTTTTTGGTCCTAGGACAACACCTCCTAAGGTCACAAGCTAGCCTATGGGAGAATAGATTATCTAAGTGGTGGAAGCAAGGTTTTAGGTGTGTCATATAGCACCATCTACAAATCCCAAAAACACAGGTGTATCTAACGACATCTGCCAACCAAGCACAAAGCATGATAAGTATAAAATACCAAAGAAAAAGAAAATTCTAAAGCTAACTAACACTAAAACTACTAATGTACAACAATTACAAGGGGATCCATGGGAATGGCTTCCTAAGCATAGTATCTCTTAAGGTAGATCCCATTGTTGATGTTTGTAGCATCGGATAGGTACTTACACACAGGTCCAAGTGTCTAGACGTGTGGAAGTCATCCAAATCCTTCTATTAGCAATTTACTTTAATTAAAGGAATTATTAAAGTAAATTTATTTTATCAATTAGTTGAGTTTTATTTAATGAAATGATAAAGTTATTAGCATTTGTGAATTACATATTATCCGTTGATCTCAACTAAGGTGAGATTTGATATTCGACATACTTCACTTTGGATATTAGGGTTAGTTTGTAACTCAATATTATAAAAGCATGGCAAGGGTGAAGGAGGATATATTGGATACACTTTTCATAGAGAGAGAGAGAGAGAGAGAAAATAAGGACTTTTTCTCAAGGAGATCTCAGATAGGTGGAGAAGGATTTTCATCTAGAGATCAATACAAGTCATAGAGAAGAGAGAACAGGGTCAACTGCAAGTAGTTCTAGTAGATTGGAGCCACATCGGCGTGGTTTCTTCGTATGAAGTTTTTCATATAGTCTGAGTGCACGTGTATGTGGGGGTTTCAGTGGAGACAGACACGTATACGTGGGTTTTCTTAAGGAAAGTTGCTTATACCTCGAAAATTATGAAATGTCAAGTCTGTATAACAACACAAGAGTTTCTAGGTTTTGCAAGTGTTGTCTAAAGTTTTATGTATTTCTTTGTGGTCCATTTTCCTAGTAAGGGAGCTTATTGTCAATTTTCACTTGCAACTCTATGTGACTAATTACATATCTGAAAATTGTTTCATAGTGATCTAACAATAAAACCCTAGTTGTTATCACTGAAAAACTTTACAATAAAATTATTGACTGAAAATATATGCAACGGGAACAAAAGGATTGGAGATGAATAATAAATACACATGAGAAACATCTCAGTTGTGTAATATTGTTATCATCAGAAATATTGAGGAAAAAATCAACCCTCCCAACCAATACAATATCACCAAAATCTAAGGAAAACCTTGTCATCCAAAGTCACCAAAACTGAGAACAACCTTGTTCTCCAATAATTATACAAATATTACATGTAATATGTTATTACATATTACAATTACATATTACATGTAATATGTTATTACATGTAATATGTTATTACATGTAATGTGTAATTATGTTATATATAATTATGTTACATATAATTATGTTATATAATTATGTTACATGTAATATGTAATTATGTTACATGTTACATATTATATGTTATATGTATTACCAAACCTCAACAATATTTTGGAAATCTCCTTTGCCCATGAATCTGCTATAGACCACCTGTACGACATGCTAACATCACCTGTCATCATGTACATATATGTGCCTACCCATAAAATCAGATACGAAATTCACCTTACTGGCAACCCGCATATATACGTTGTTTGCTCTACTCCAAACCACGTATACCCTATATGTGATTCTCCCTTCTACAACCCACACATATATGTGCTTCATCCTCCTGCAAACTGTGTATTGTATGAAAACCTTTCTCCACACGTGTGACCTTCTTCACTTATCTCTTAAGGGCCAAATTTTCCACCCTACAAACTTTAACTTTGTTGAGATCATCAATCCTCTAAGCACAAGTTCATACTCAATTATGTTATCTCCATCATGTCTCCACACACTCTACATTATGTGTGATGTCACGATGACCTCTCTTATTTATATACAATCCTTAGGGGTCAACAGAGAATCCTATCCACAAGTCAACATCATATTAGGCTTTCCTTGTGGGTGTGAAGCCCCAACAGAAGCCCACAAATCTCATCACCAAACCCGTGAATCCCCCACTCAAATACAAGGGAGTTTTCACCAAACCGAAAGTGTGATGTGGTTCTCATGATTATTCCAACATTCCCAACACCTAGGTTCATGTGAGAAT
>JASDQU010100938.1:308258-330851 GCA_032191745.1 Picea mariana | reverse complement strand
CAACATCATATTAGGCTTTCCTTGTGGGTGTGAAGCCCCAACAGAAGCCCACAAATCTCATCACCAAACCCGTGAATCCCCCACTCAAATACAAGGGAGTTTTCACCAAACCGAAAGTGTGATGTGGTTCTCATGATTATTCCAACATTCCCAACACCTAGGTTCATGTGAGAATTCCTATCCTAAGCTACAAAAATAAAATCTCCTTAGCGAGGAATATATTCTCACCACACTCTACAAGTGGGAATGCCTTTCGATGCTACAAAATCATCAACACTCCCTCTTAGAGAGGGAGGAATTTCATCCTCCATCATCATCTGGAAGTAGCTCTGTCATTCGTACTAGATCCTCTGCCAAATTTTCTCTCCAATATTCTTGATTGGTTGCTCCCTTTGTCACCTAAGTAAATCATATTGGTTGACATGATCCCATCCTAGAATACCTCTTGTTCCTATAATCCTCCTACATTTGAACCTCCTTTCTAGCCTCCTCAACCCATGGCACCCACCTGATAGTATTGTAAGATGCATCTCTCCCATATTGACCTGAAGGTTGGATTCCATTGAGCAAGTGACTCTCCCTCTGATTCTACACAACCTCTGCAGCTACCTGCTCCATGTCCACTGTCATCTACACAGTCCTGGGAGGTTTCTCCTCCCCACTGGATCTTGAGGGATGACTCCTTATGAATTTGGATCCCTATGATCCTGTACTATTGGTGGGGTTTCCTACCTCACCACTAGTGGAACTACCTATCTCACCATTGGTGGAGTTATCTKCTCCCTCTGTGCTAYTGGTGGGGCCACCTACCTCACCACTGGTGGAGCCACTTGTTCCTCCTCRTCTATYTCTYTGCTCTTGATGTTCATTGCATGCATATGTTGGCCCCTCATMTTAAATCCAAGAACCATGGMTAATMTGAAGCTAKATTGTTCAGGCACAAACAATACATRTCCATCTCSAAATAATATGTGGTACCCCTTCCTCTCAATCTTTGATATTGAGAGGAAACTCATCCTAAATTATGACACCCATAACAAATTTGATACCCTCATCACCTCTCCTGACTCCAATCGAAATGATACTATATGAGATCCTTATATTGAATGCTTGGMTCCCATGCCAAGCTCCACACAYAAGTCTGATCCAGTCTCTGTGAAAGTGTCAAACAACTCTATAGTAMATGYTATATGKCAAGATTCTYTGCTATCCACCAAYCAAGTCCCCCTWCTAKAAACTGTAACTGAAAGATAGGAGACCAACAAGATCTCCATCTGGAACCTATCTATAACCTCATCAACCTCTGTTATTGATTCCTTCTACCTACTTCCCCTTCCCCTTAGGTGTGGTGACTATGAATCAAAATGACCATAGTCATGACACTCAAACCATATGTATCCTCCCTGGACACCAACTGAGTCTCCACCTAGATATAATAAATCCATATCCTATCAAATCCTGGCAACATCTCTCGTGCATATATCCCCTACAAAAAAGGTTCCCGAAACTAGGAAGGAAAACTCAACATCCAATAACACCTACCCATCCTTGAACAACATTGCAAGGCCCTACTCAATCCCTGAGGCTGAGAACACTTTCCTAACACCCATGGCACATTTTCCATCCACAACACATCCCCTAACTCCGTCATGATTACCATTTCTCCATATCCCTATACTACATGTCTGGTCCTCCTATCAAGCTCCTTGTACATACCTGAGTCAGACACTGTGAAGGTCACAAACAAATGTTTTTCCCCTATCATGTGTCGGTGGCTCCCACTGGATAAGTACCATGAAATCCTCCAATGAAAGCATCATGCTTCCCCAAGTCACGACCATCGAATGAAATTATACCCAAGTCCATTATCCAAGTCACCAAAAAATATGTGTGTCTGCACATGCTACCACCAATCATGTGTCCTCTATCTGAAAAATCCCAAGCTACAATTTGACACTCAGTCTAGTCCACTCTATACCTTCATAAATCATCTTTGCAAATTTCCTCATCCTTTTGTGTCAAATACCACATACATTGTCATACCTCGACAATGTGAAAATCTCTGATTTGATGAAGACTCTATCTCATCAACATTCCAAATATTTGAATCCATATCATATGTGCCAAAGAACCTGAGTTTCACCCATCATAACTCACCATGACAAGTCACCAGAACTCCATCCACAAGGTTGGAAATCTGCCACACAACATATTTGTGTGATCCAATCTCTTCACCAATCCACTAGAACTCCCAAAATTCCACACCATCGAATTGTAATAGTCCACAACTCCTCATCTAGACAATTTTATCCATATCTCAAACTAGATACCATCTAACTTGTTGCCACATGCAACCATCATTGTATCTCCCTCTCAAATATATCACCTGTGAACTACCTAGAACAAGAACATCACTCCTCCAGTGTTGTATCCAAAAATGTGTCTAAAATATGATCCCCTTCTCTTCAAATCCCATGCTTTGATCCCATGTCAATTTTCACATGCAACTCTATGTGACTAATTTCAGATCTGAAAATTGCTTCCTAGTGATCTAATAGTAAAACCTTAGTTGTTTTCATTGAAAAAATTTACACTGAAATTAATGCCTGAAAACATATGCAGCAAAAACACAAGTATCAGAGATGAATCAACAATACACATGAGACAAAATTTCAGTTCTATAATCTTGTTATCATCAGAAATATTGAGGGAAAAAATAGCTCTCCCAGACAATAAAATATAACCAAAATTTGAGGACAACATTGTCCTCTAAGTCACCAAAACTGAGAACAACCTCATTCTCCAATAATTATACAAATTAGAAAACAAAACCTAAACAACATTCTGGAAATATCCTCTGCCCATGAATATGTTGTAGACCACCTGTATGGCTTGTTGACATCACCTATCATCTTGTACAGATCTGTACCTTCCCAGAAAATCAGATACGTAATTCACCTTACTGGAAACCCGTGTACATATGTTGTTTTCTCTACTACAAAATTCATATACCCTATACGTGATTCATCCTTCTGCAACCCGCATATATATTTTCTTCGTCCTCTTGCAAACCATGTATTGTACAAAACATTTTCTCCACATGTGTGACCTTCTTCACTTCTCTCATCAGGGCCAAATTCTCCACCTTTCAAACTTTCCCTTTGTCGATATCACCAATCCTCATAGCACAAGTGTAGACTCACTCATGTTAGCTCCATCATGTATCCACACACTCTACATGATGTGTAATGTCAAAATGACCTCTCTTCTTTATATACAATCCTTAGGGGTCAACATAAAATCCCCTCCACAAGTCAACATCAAATTAGGCTTTCCTTGTGGGAGTGAAGCCCCAACAGAAGCACAAAAATCCCATCCTCAAACCCATGAATCCCCCACTCAAATTCAAGGGGGTTTTCACCAAATCAAAAGTGTGACGTGGTGCCCATGATGATTCCCACATGCCCAACACCTAGGATCATGTGATAATACCTGTCTGAAGCTACAAAAATAAACACTTGTAAGATTTGAATTTATTTGAATGATAAGACTAGTGGGTGGGAAGAATATCTTTGTGTATTGTGTATGAGATTTTGGTTTCCAATATTGCTTTCTCTATTTATTTGAGTTGATTATTCCAGTCAATGTATTTTGTTTGTGAGTTGCTAATTTGATTTACAACAAGGAAATCACTAATAAACAATATACCTAGGTGTTGGCATTATAGATTTCAACATGGTATCATATCTCTCACTCTGAGAGGAATCCATATTTCAGATCCACATCAGTTTGTAGCATATATGTCAGATCTGCAAAGGAGATATCAATAGATCTATAACCAATAATCAAAAATCAAGGGAAGGATTTCTAGGAAATAATCATACATAGGTAAAACTTTTTTTTGCGGTAGTACAAAGTTGTATCCAGGCTATTGTAGGAGTAGGCACATACATACATGGGTTTTAGTAAATAAAGTCGCATAAATACACGGGTTTCAATAGTGACAAGAACTTACAAGATCATATAGGTCAATACGGGGGTAGTTTCAACAACAGGTTATTTCCAAGGAAGATTATCATATCGAATAGATGGCAACAAAAGTATGAGAGTTGAAGACATATTGGATGGAGTATCCAACTTCCTATATTTCAAAGAAAGAGTTTCTTTTCTTTTGAAGGAATTTGACTTTTGGGAAATTGTGGACAAAGTAGTTCTTCCATCGACTAATCCTCAAGATTTGGTAGTTCATCGGAATAAGGAGATCAAATACCATCGGGTATCCATGAATGCAGTGAAGGACCATCTGATTCTTCACTATCTGAGAAGAAGATGTCCAAAAATATGTTTGATGCCTTGGTAGAATTATTCCAAATCAATAACATGAATAGGAAGATGGTCTTGAGAAATAAACTTAGATTTTTGCACATGTATAGAGCTAAAAATTTTATTATCTATTTCATGAGGATAACTCAGGTACGTGATCAACTTGCAGCTATTCGGGAGAAGTTGGATAACATAGATCTTGTAATTGTGGCATCGAATGGTTTTCCCTAGTCATGGGAACCATTTGTCAAGGGAGTCTGCACTCGAGAAAAACTCCCAGATTGACAAAGGATTTGGGATGATTGTATCCAAGAAGAGACTCGAGAGGATTCTAAAGGAAGCAAGCAAAGAGGTAGTGATGAGAACCTATCCCTTGTCAATAAAACAAAGAAGGGAAAAGGAAAGGTTACCATCAATAAGGGTAACAGTGATGGTGGTACATCACATCCAAGAAGAAGAAGGAATTGAGTAAAATCAAGTGCTTCTCATTCCATAAGAATGGTCATTATGCATATCAGTTTCTAGACAATAATAAAGGAAGAGGAAAGATGTAATAGCAGCATCAACAGAGGTGTAGATAGATGAGTTTGTTGCAAATTTTGAGAGAGATTTCTCACTAGTTTCTTTCCTTTCCACTAGCACAACCACCAAGAGTGTGTGGTACTTGGAAAGTGGTGCATCGCGTCACATGATAGAAGCATAGGAGATATTCATATTCTGATGGAGAGGGACTTAGGGATCCATGTGGATCTTGGTGATGATTCCAAGTATGCAGTGAAGGGAGAGGGAAGAATTTTGTTCCAGATTGATTCAGGAGGTTTGTTTGATAGTCAGGATTTGCTTTATGTATCAAGAATGAAGAAGAACTTGCTCTCAATCTCAAGTATGGAATATAGGAGTTTTTTTGTTATCTTTCTAAAATGGCAAGTACACATACGTCTAGATGGAGCTATTCCTGACACATTAGTGGGAATTAGGGTTAGATAAGGAAACTTATACAAGTTTAAGGGAAATCATGTTCATACCTTGGTACATGACAGTGACAGCTTATGAGAGATATGGAATAAGAGGATGGGACACCTACACTATAGGTCATTTTCTATTCTGAGGGAGATTGTCATAGGTCTTCTAGATTTCATTGTTGAGAAACATGGTGTGTGCAAAGGGTGTGCACTTGGAAAGAATACCAAGGATGTTTTTCCAAGCAACAATATTAGGTCCAAGGGGATCTTGGATATTTTTCATTTAGATGTTAGTAGGATGATGTTAGTAGCATTGGTTTAGGGAGCTTGGATCTTCTTTATGAAGACCAAAGATGAGGTCTTCAATCGGTTTAGGGAGTTTAGGGATCGGGTGGAGAACCAAATAAGTCATAGGATCAAGGTCTTGAGGTTGAATAATGGGGGAAAGTACACTTCCAATTAATTCAAGGACTTCTGAAAGGAGGAAAGGATCAAGAGGGAGTTGATAATCTCATACAACCCTCAGCAAAATGGGGTTGCAAAGAGAAAGAATCAGTCCATCATCAATTCTATCAGGGATATGATACATGATCAGGATTTTCCTATGTTTCTTTGGGTAGAGGAATATAACACATCAGTAAATGTGAAGAATAGGAGTCCCCATAGGATATTGGGGGACAAGACTCTCGAGGAATAATTCTCAAGAGTGAAGCCAGAGATAAAACATTTCAGGATCTTTGGTTGTTCAGTCTACACCTGTGTGCATGTGTAGAACAGGAATAAGTTGGAGAATTCTGTACATAAGGGTATATTTTTTGGATACATCGATACCTCAAAGGATTACATGATATTCATACCAGTGCAATGGAATATAGTTGTGAGAAGATATCTTAAACTTGAGGAGAACTTAGAGTCTAAGAAAAATTAGGAGTCACCAGTAGTGGTAGAGGATGAGGAGAAGAAGGCTCTGAAGGATGAGAAACACTTAGTAGCTTCCAGTTCAGGAAGTTATACTTTATATGGGGAGGAGGATTCATCCCCTTCCAATTATATCAGGACACATAGGTGGTTATTACAGACATTGATAGATGTTGGTGAGGCTCATAGGAGTGTAGTCAGGGAGAGCAGGCCTCCAAGGAAGTTTTTGAACTATATGGTGCTTATGAGTAGCATCATTGATGTTGAGCCTTCCAGTTTTGACGAAGTATCATATTGGCAGGATTGGCAGGATTCCATGGTGGAGGAGTACACCTCTATCATGAAGAATGATGTGTGGGACATAGTGATGAGGCCGGAGGGGAAGTCAATTGTGAGTTCTAGGAGGATCTTCAAGATCAAGCATGTTGCAGGTGGAAACATTAATAAGTTCAAGGTGAGGTTTGTTGCAAGAGGATTCTCTCAAAGAGAAGGAATGGACTATGAAGAGACATTTCCTTCAGTCACTAGGTATGCTTCTATTCAAGATGTTATTTTTATTGCTTCAGCTATGGGGTAGAGGATTCACCAGATGGATGTGAAGAGACACTTTTCCTCAACTAAATCATTTGGGAGGAGGTATATGTAGATAAACCTCAAGGAATCAAGGTACATGGGAGGGAGTCTCATGTGTGTAGTCTTAATAAATCCTTGTATGGACTCAAACATGCACCCAAGGCATAATATTCTAGGATTAACAGATACTTGTAGAGTATGGGATTCACCAAGACTCAGGTGGAGCCTAAATTGTATTCCATACTTGTTGGGGATGATCCACTCATATTGGTATTGCACGTGGATTATTGTTTTCTCACGAGTGCAGAGGATCTTATATCAAGGTGCAAAACAAATTTGGCTATAGAGTTTGAGATGAAGGGTATTGTCTTGATGCATTATTTATTGGGGTTAGTGGTATGGTAGATATAGGGAGAGATGATCCTTGGAAAAGGGAAGTACATAGTAGATATCTTAAGGAGATTTAGGATGGAGGAATGTTGTCCCTTGGTTATGGAAGGAAGCGAAGAACAAGGAAGGGAAGGTAAAAAGTGAGCTTCGTGGGAAACACTGTAATTGTCACTGAGTCGAAGTGAGAAAAAGAGCAGGAAAGATGGAGCGAAGTGAGGAAAAGAAAGTTGTTGGATGAGGAGATCAGGGATGACAGATCAGCAAGGAAGAAGGATCGTGGAAAACTTAGCAAGTAGAGAAATCCATCATTGGATGCTTTGGAGCACCGCACGATGAAGAAGGAAAGACAGGTTGACGAAGCCCAGAAAAAGACGGTCAAGTTGAACTAGGGTTTTGGTATCTAGGGTTTTGGCACCTAGGTTTTGACCTAAGGCTGTCGGTGAGGGATTGTAATGTATAAATAAAGGTCAAGAGAACCTGGGTGGGGTTGTTGTTGTTGTTGTTGGTCATTGAGTATTGGTATGATATTGTTGTTATAGCTCTGTTGTGGAGGGAGAGGATTGTATTGTGAGATCTTCAGCTGTGTGCGAAGTTCAAGTCCTTCAGCTGGGTGCACAGGAAAGGGAAGGAAAGAGACAGAAGAAAGAAGATTTGTTAGCTGAGAGTGCAGATAAGAACTGTATGCTTTAACTTAATAAATCATAATCACATTTTTGTGGACGTATCCCTAGAGAGAGGGTGAAACACGTATATTTTGTGTCGTATGTGTGATTGATGCCTGGATCTCTGTCATTTTTATATTGTTATTTGCAGTCATATGTTATATCAGATCTATAGCTCCGCAGGATAGACCTAGATGATAAGTGATATATGAATGTTGTATTGTTGTTGTGATATATACACTTGATATTCCCCTAGTTGTAGACATTACTGTCCTGCAACCCCCCTCTTAGCTACTTCGAGTCAGACTGCATATGCTTCACAGGTGTTGCCAAAAGGGCTGGTAGTTAGGGTTTTTTTGGTGCATTGTTGTAGCGTTGAACCTCGGGTCTTCCCCTATGCCAACAAATGGTTCTGTTGTCAGGATAGGAATCTGTGTAAGGGAATGTCAAGGTGGTTCCCATCAAAGACAAAGATTCAAAAGTGGATAGAGGATCAAGAGAGGGACTTCGCTGAAGCCCAAAACAAGAACCCTAACCTAAGTACTGAATATTGGCCGCATAGACACATCTTCACCAATATTCACGAGATATTCTTTGGAGGAATMCATCAAGAGTTATACGAGTGGTTAGCTAGGTTAGTCGATACCCAGTTCGATATCAGATCTAGACCTCCTATGGTCTAGACATCGGAGTTGATTAAGAAGKTTAAGAGAGTCGAMAATGTTGTAGCAAGGGTTGTAGATCACTGGTTTGATAATACCATTGGAGGGTATATCACCGAATTTGTTGTTGACAGAACAGAAACATATAGCTAGGCCGAGAGATACTTCTTCAAAGGACCCAGAGGAAAATTTTTACAATTTCTGAAGCTAAGAATCAAGATGTTGTTTCATGAAAAGAATATCTTGAAGATACAGTAGATTGGTTGGATCCGAAAAGGCTAATGTTCAAGAATTCGGACAGTGACAACAACACAGAAGCTGGACATACGTGCAGTGGGAAAGTATTTCGAGGGGTTCACCTTGAGAACCTGTTCAAGCAAAACTACAGAGACGAGGGTTTCTACAGTGGAGAAGAGGCAGATCTGATAGACGAAGAACATTCAAAACCCACCAGAGTAGAGGAAGAGGAAGCTACAGAAATTTTCCAGAATGAGCCAGAAACATCAGGAACCGCGTAGACCACTGAAGTAAGTAATATCAATCCTTCTGTTATTTCAGAAATGCTAAGTAATCAGAATATTCTGAATCACCAGATTTCACAGACTACTATTACTAGTAGTTCAGTATCTACTTAGACAGAAAACCTAGGCAGCTCGATGGCAGATGAGATGAGGCTCCCTATCTTCAAAGGAGATGGATCTGAAGATCCTAATCAGCACTAGTTCCTATGCGAGGCCATATGGAACATTAAAAATATTACCGATGAAGTTGTTAAAAGAAACCAGTTTAGCACTACGTTGAGGGATTGCGCGTTGAGCTAGTACATGAAGCTTGTCCAAGCACTTGCGCAGCCTAAGCCACTAAATGAGATCAAGAAAACACTGGTTGCAGAGTTTAAAATACCTAAGTTGGAGTCACAGTGTATTACGGAGCTGAAGGAGATCAAACAGAAGGTAGCCGAACCTGTTTGGGAGTTCAATCAAAGATTCAAGACCCTAACATGCTGATTGACTTTTAAGATCCCAGATTAGCAGAATAAAGAATGGTTCATCACTATTCTTTTACCACACATCAGATTTCCCCTGATGCAATAGAAGATTGCATCGCAAGCAAAAGCTTTGGAGATTGCCATGAATCTTGAATCAACACCTATGGGAGAATCTAGCTAAGGCATAAGCCAGATCTTGAGCCAGCTGACTAGTTTGTCTATGTAGGTTGAGGATATGAATAAGGAAAATGGGAAGGACAAAAGAGAATATATCTAGTGTGTAAGATGCATATCTGAAGGTCATGATATAGAACAATGTCCCTTGTTTCATGAATATTTGGCCTCGGTAGTGTTGAGCCCTTTGAAGCAAGTTAACTTGCCCTGGTGTGAAGTATGCAGAAACCGACATTGCCCTGGTGAGTGTTATTATATGCAGAAATATGTTCAGACACCCACAAACTTGTACTGCACATTCTATAAGTCTGTAGGGCAGGATGATAGAGATTGTAGGGCTTTTGACCCGATGCATGAAAGATCAAGAGACATATAGAAGATCCAAGGCGAAGTACACCAAGAAGGAAACAATGCACAGTATAATTCTCCAGGAAGAGGAAGTTTCAATCCTTACGGTGGATACAGAGGATGAGGACAAGGATGAGGTATGGGTCGAGGCCAAGGACAAATAATCTGTTACAACTACGTGCAGCTAGGACATTTAGCGAGGGAATGCCAGAACCCTTGCACAACCTGTATTTATTGCAATTCCCTCGAGCATGTCATCGAGGACTACCCTTTGTTGCTAGCTAAGCTTCAGGAAAGATGAGGACCTCAGCAAAACCCGCAAGTGCAACTGATATATGTTGAATCTTGTGAAGAATACCCTAGAGTGGTTGTTATCACTCGAGGAGGCGCTGCTACAGGAGAAGACAGAGCAGCCCAAGGAAATACTGCAGACGACCACGGATTCAAGGAAGCTACAAAGAATACCCCAACGTTCGATGCTAAGAAAGAAAGACAGATATTTGTGGAGGCAAGAAAAGAGTTCAAAGGATATCAAGGGTCTTCAGCAAAGAAACCACCAGAAATCAAAGAATATGGCATGCCTCAAGCGTTTGATCAGCATGCATCGCCAACAGAAGGAAAAGAGGTAAGCAAACTCATGGAATTTTTGTGCACTTGTGTTAAGTTGATTCAAGATAAAATCATTGTACAAAAATTACAAGATTTAATCAAGCATTATGAGCTAGGAAAGATAGACTCCTCACTGAATAGGGAACTGCACCAAATTGGGAAAAGGAGAAGGACCAATAAAGAATTACACCTGAATGCTCAAATAGGAGAATATGATATAGACTATGTGGTCCTCGACTTAGGGTCGGAGATCAATGTTATGAAGAAGAAAACCTGGGCACTAATGGGAAAACCGAAGTTGATCTATTCCCCTATCAAGCTTAGAATGGCTAATCAACAAGTTGTCATCCCATTTGAACGATTGGAAGATGTCCCTATGGACATCGATGGAGTTAGAACCTTTGCAGATTTTGAAGTAATTGAAATTGTTGATGACTGTTGCCCTTATCCTTCATTATTAGGAATTGATTGGGCCTTTAACAATTATATTGTTGTTGATCTAAAGAAGAGGCATATGAAATTTGAAAGATATGGCTTTAGGGTCATTGCACCTTTAGATCCATATGAGGGTCCTCGATACATAGAGACTATCAGAGAAGAAGACCATGCATACAAACTAGAAAACATCTACAAACTAATAGCCATACAACAAGATTATATCAATCCTACAGCCAATGGGAATCTGAGCTGGTGAAGCGACAACACATGTTCATCAAACTCAGAAGAAGCATTGGAGAACTGGAAGAACCAGATGTTTGAAATCTCTACCATAAGATGTGCTAGACTAACCAGAGAGGTTCACTGGATCGGCACAAAAGTGAGTAACTTACCCACATTTGATGGGTTGAACCCTTTAGAAAACTTCTTATCATAGTTTGAGACAAGTGTACCAACACAACAGAGGCTATTGGTAATGGATTAGGCCATGAAAGCCACAGTAGCAATATGGTGGGGGACACACAAAGGAAACATCACAGACTAGACACAATGTCGAACTTTGATGACAGCGCAGTTCTCAGCACAAGTAGGAAGCTGTGAAGTGAGGTACACAGGTTGAAGTTTCTCAAAGGACCATGTGCAAAGTTGTGAAGAGGCCTGGAGTGACATTCCTAGAGAAAAATGGGTGCATAGATTCATTAACATGCTAGACACAATCCCTACTCAACTGGTACCTTCAAGCGGAGTTGCGCCTCGTCACTTCAGATTGGGAAGGTATGATCCAGAATTTTGTAACCACATTTTTGTTTGAAAGTGAATTTTTTTCAGCAGACCAAGCATTATAGATTGTGAGACAGAAAGTATTTAAGGAGGCATTTGGTCTCCCTTTGGAGCAAGAATAGGATGAATGGACCGCTCCATTCTAGAAATTGCAAGGATGTTACAACATTAATTCCGATGAAGATGATGATCCGAGGAAGGTAAACATCGTTGAGACAGAAGGCCATAGAAATGTGGAAGGACCAGGAGTTGAGTTTCCATTCATAGGACAGTCGATCAAAATAAAGAAATTCAATATTGGGACAGAGGAGACACCGAATCTTGCCAATGTCGAAGATTATTGGGATGTTGCTACCATTGACAAGATTACAGAGTTATTGCATGAATATCAGGACTTGTTCCCAACCAAGTTCACTGATATGAAGGGAATAAAAGGGCCTATGGGTGAGATGAGAATACCTTTGAAACCATATGCAAAGCCATTCAAGAAAAGACCTTATAGACTGAACCTAAAATATAAGGAAAAAGTGAAGATTGAGCTCGACAGAATGCTGGAAGCAAGGATTATTGAACATATCGAAGAGTCGGAGTGGGTCATCCCTATGGTGGTACAAGACAAGAAGATGGGAGAAATAAGGATCTGTGTGGACCTCAGAAAGTTGAATGATGCATGCCTGCACGACCCTTTCTCTACACCCTTCACAGACGAAGTGTTGGATAACGTGGGAGGCTAGGAAGTATATTCTTTTACAGACGGTTTTTTGGGATACCATCAGATCCGCATTGCCAAGGAGAACTGTCATAAGACTACATTTTCCATAGAGTGAGGATTCTACCAATATACAGTAATGCCATTTGGATTAAAGAATGCCCTAGCCATATTTTTCAGGGTGGTGTTCGAAGCGTTCCAAGAATTTTTGCATAAATTTTTAGAAGCATACTTTGATGGTTGGACTGTTTTTAGTTTGTTGACAAATCATATTGAATGTCTAAGGCTAATGTTGGACAAATGYAGGCAGTGTCAAATTTCTTTCAATTTGAAGAGATGCATCTTATTCTCACCATTTGGAGTGTTATTAGGTCATATTGTATGCAAGTAGGGATTGCTGGTTGACCCATCTAAAATTGCAATTATAGTTGATTTTCCACCTCCTACTTCAGTCAAACAACTACGCACTGCACTGGGCCATACTGGATATTACAGGAAATTTATCAAAGGATATGCCCAAATTACAGCACCAATGAAGAAGCTGCTGAAGAAGGACTGCCAGTATGATTGGACAGATGAATGTCAGCAGAGCTTCGACACACTGAAACAGAAGATGGTTGCAGCGCCCATTCTGGTTTTTCCAGATTGGAGCAAAGAATTCCATGTGCATGTCGATGCATCTTCTATTGCATTAGGAATAGTACTGGAACAACCTGGAGAAGGGGACATTGATCATCCATTAGCATTTTCCAGCAGGAAGCTATCCACAACTAAAGTTAATTACACCACTACAGAGAGAGAGAGGGACTAGCCATGGTGTATGCACTGCAGAAATTTCGCCACTACTTGTTGGGAGGACACTTTAAAACGTTTACTAATCACTTCACCCTGAATTACCTAGTCAACAAGCCAGTGTTGGGGGGGATAATATGCAAATGGATTCTGTTGTTTCAAGAATATGATTTTGAGATCATAGTTAAGTCAGGAAGAATGAACAAGGGCCCAGACCACTTATCAAGGTTGGAACATGGCAAAGAACCTACCAGTTTGGAGGATACATTACCAGATGCACAGCTGCTCACCATTACAAATATTGATGACCACTTCTTAGACATAGTCCAGTTCCTGTCAATAGGAATGGCTCCAAGTGAGTATACAATTCCTCAGAAGAAACAACTAGTGGTGTGTGCTACAAAATTTTCACTTATAGCTGGACAGCTTTACAAAATGGGACCGGATGAAATATTAAGGAGGTGTGTTATGGAGACAGAGCGACCACTGATCCTCACAGAATCTCATGAAGGCATCGCAGGAGGACATTACGTACGGAAAGAAACTAGGCAGAAGGTTCTGCGAGCTAGACTTATTGGAAACCAAAATCTCATACACAATACACAAAGATATTGGAAACCAAAATCTCATACACAATACACAAAGATATTCTTCCCACCCACTAGTCTTATCATTCAAATAAATTCAAATCTTACAAGTGTTTATTTTTGTAGCTTCAGACAGGTATTATCACATGATCCTAGGTGTTGGGCATGTGGGAATCGTCATGGGCACCACGTCACACTTTTGATTTGGTGAAAACCCCCTTGAATTTGAGTGGGGGATTCATGGGTTTGAGGATGGGATTTTTGTGCTTTTGTTGGGGCTTCACACCCACAAGGAAAGCCTAATTTGATGTTGACTTGTGGAGGGGATTTTATGTTGACCCCTAAGGATTGTATATAAAGAAGAGAGGTCATTGTGACATTACACATCATGTAGAGTGTGTGGATACATGATGGAGCTAACATGAGTGAGTCTACACTTGTGCTATGAGGATTGGTGATATCGGCAAAGGGAAAGTTTGAAAGGTGGAGAATTTGGCCCTGATGAGAGAAGTGAAGAAGGTCACACATGTGGAGCAAATTTTTCGTACAATACATGGTTTGCAAGAGGATGAAGCACATATATATGCGGGTTGCAGAAGGACGAATCACGTATAGGGTATATGAATTTTGCAGTAGAGAAAACAACATATGTACACGGGTTTCCAGTAAGGTGAATTACGTATCTGATTTTCTGGGAAGGTACAGATCTGTACAGGATGACAGGTGATGTCAACAAGCCATACAGGTGGTCTACAACATATTCATGGGCAGAGGATATTTCCAGAATGTTGTTGAGGTTTTGTTTTCTAATTTGTATAATTATTGGAGAATGAGATTGTTCTCAGTTTTGGTGACTTAGAGGACAATGTTGTCCTCAAATTTTGGTTATATTTTATTGTCTGGGAGGGCTAGTTTTTCCCTCAATATTTCTGATGATAACAAGATTATAGAACTGAAATTTTGTCTCATGTGTATTGTCGATTCATCTCTGATCCTTGTGTTTTCACTGCATATGTTTTCAGGCATTAATTTCAGTGTAAATTTTTTCAATGAAAACAACTAAGGTTTTACTGTTAGATCACTAGGAAGCAATTTTCAGATCTGAAATTAGTCACATAGAGTTGCATGTGAAAATTGACATGGGATCAAAGCATGGGATTTGAAGAGAAGGGGATCAGATTTTAGACACATTTTTGGATACAACACTGGAGGAGTGATGTTCTTGTTCTGGGTAATTCACAGGTGATATATTTGAGAGGGAGATACAATGATGGTTGCATGTGGCAACAAGTTAGTTGGTATCTAGTTTGAGATATGGATAAAATTGTCTAGATGAGGAGTTGTGGACTATTACAACTCGATGGTGTGGCAGTTTAGGAGTTCTAGTGGATTGGTGAAGAGATTGGATCACACAAATATGTTGTGTGGCAGGTTTCCAACCCTGTGGATGGAATTCTGGTGACTTGTCATGGTGAGTTATGATGGGTGCAGCTCAGGTGCTTTGGCACATATGATATGGATTCAAACATTTGGAATGTTGATGAGATAGAGTCTTCATCAAATCAGAGAGTTTCACATTGTCGAGGTATGACAATGTATGTGGTATTTGACACAGAAGGATGAGGAAATTTGCAAAGATGATTTATGAAGGTATAGAGTGGACTAGACTGAGTGTCAAATTGTAGCTTGGGATTTTTCATATAGAGGACACATGATTGGTGGTAGCATGTGCAGACACACATATTTTTTGGTGACTTGGATAATGGACTTGGGTATAATTTCATTCGATGGTCGTGACTTGGGGAAGCATGATGCTTTCATTGGAGGATTTTATGGTACTTATCCAGTGGGAGCCACCGACACATGATAGGGGAAAAACATTTGTTTGTGACCTTCACAGTGTCTGACTCAAGTATGTACGAGGAGATTGACAGGAGGACCAGACATGTAGTATAGGGATATGGAGAAATGGTAATCATGACAGAGTTAGGGGATGTGTTGTGGATGGAAAATGTGCCATGGGTGTTAGGAAAGTGTTCTCAGCCTCAGGGACTGAGTAGGGCCTTGCAATGTTGTTCAAGGATGGGTAGGTGTTATTGGATGTTGAGTTTTCCTTCCTAGTTTTGGGAACCTTTTTTGTAGGGGATATATGCACGAGAGATGTTGCCAGGCTTTGATAGGATATGGATTTATTGTATCTAGGTGGAGACTCAGTTGGTGTCCAGGGAGGATACATATGGTTTGAGTGTCATGACTATGGTCATTTTGATTCATAGTCACCACACCTAAGGGGAAGGGGAAGTAGGTAGAAGGAATCAATAACAGAGGTTGATGAGSTTATAGATAGGTTCCAKATGGAGATCTTGTTGGTCTCCTATCTTTCAGTTACAGTTTCTAGAAGGGGGACTTGATTGGTGGATAGCAGAGAATCTTGCCATATAGCATGTACTATAGAGTTGTTTGACACTTTCACAGAGACTGGATCAGACTTGTGTGTGGAGCTTGGCATGGGAGCCAAGCATTCAATATAAGGATCTCATATAGTATCATTTCGATTGGAGTCAGGAGAGGTGATGAGGGTATCAAATTTGTTATGGGTGTCATAATTTAGGATGAGTTTCCTCTCAATATCAAAGATTGAGAGGAAGGGGTACCACATATTATTTCGAGATGGACATGTATTGTTTGTGCCTGAACAATATAGCTTCAGATTAGCCATGGTTCTTGGATTTAAGATGAGGGGCCAACATATGCATGCAATGAACATCAAGAGCAGAGAGATAGATGAGGAGGAACAAGTGGCTCCACCAGTGGTGAGGTAGGTGGCCCCACCAGTAGCACAGAGGGAGCAGATAACTCCACCAATGGTGAGATAGGTAGTTCCACTAGTGGTGAGGTAGGAAACCCCACCAATAGTACAGGATCATAGGGATCCAAATTCATAAGGAGTCATCCCTCAAGATCCAGTGGGGAGGAGAAACCTCCCAGGACTGTGTAGATGACAGTGGACATGGAGCAGGTAGCTYYAGAGGTTGTGTAGAATCAGAGGGAGAGTCACTTGATCAATGGAAGCCAACCTTCAGGTCAATATGGGAGAGATGCATCTTACAATACTATCAAGTGGGTGCCATGGGTTCCACGATAAAATACTGTGTCAAAATTATTTTTGCATTAATAAATGAAAAATTGATATAATTGTTGTTTCATTGATTCACCCCCCCCACTCTCAGTGACAGGATCTGATTCTACAATTGGTATACCACATATAAACGTATTGTGAAAAAAATACTAAGGTCATTACCTATGAGATATAATGCAAAGATTTCTTCAATAGAAGATAGATCCGATCTAAAAACACTCAATTTTATCAGCTCCATGAAATCTTTACAGCATATGAAATGAGAACAGGGCATGATCTCAACAAAATATGAAATAGCCTTCAAAGCATCCAGGACAAAGACAAATCAGAAGCAAAATCCTCAATCTAATCATCACAAAGAATCTAATTGTGAAGAAGCCAATTTCATTAGAAAACTTCATAAAGGTTCAGGGAAGTACAAAGGAAAGCTTTTGTTAAAATGCTTTAACTGTGGAAAAATTTGTCATTTTTCATTCAAGTGTCCTTACCCCAAGGAGGACCTTGAAGATCAAGAAAACAAAAATATTCAATATAAGAAAAAGGAAAAACCCAACTTTAAGAAAAAGTTTTACAGAGGGAAAAAGATTTTTTATTCAAAAGAGGAAAACAATAGTTCGTTTGAGTCCAGTGATAACAATGAATCTAACGATGATGAAGCCCTTTTCTTAGGTATTGAAGAGTCTAATGAAACAACAACAACAACAAAAAAAATATGAAGAAGAGCCAGAAAATGAAGCAGAAGTCAATATGGAGGAAGAACTTCTCAGTGCTCTGAATGAATTAAGAAAATAAAAAACCAGATATAGACACATGAAAGGTTTTGTAGTTGAACAAAAAGAAAAATATGAACAAAAGGAAAAGGAAATGGAGAAACTCATGAGAAACCTGAGAAAACAAATATTAGAAGAAAATAAGATTGAACAAAATCTAGAAAAGTCTCTTAAGGAAAAACAAATAACTTGTGAAAGAATGGAGGCAGAAATAGTTCATCTGAAAAAGGAACTGGATGAAAAAATCATTCAAACAAAATTTGAAAATAGCTCTAAAATATTAGATAAGATTATTACAGCTCAAAGGGATCCTGAAAATAAAAATGGAATAGGTTATTCTCAAAAGGAAATCCATGTTAACTCAAAATCTTATGCAGATGCTCTTCGAAGTAAATTCAAGAAGAATAATGAAGAGAAGACAAGTAATGACAAGAGATCCAAAAAATTACCTCCACTCATCAGGAAAGAAGGCAAGACAATACCAAAGAAGCTTTATCAAAACATGTATCCTCGCATTTTTCTTGGTTACTATTATTCTTGCTCTAATTTTGGACACAAAGCTATAAACTGCATATCATATAAAAAGAAGAATCTGAAGGTTAAGAACTACATCTATAAAGATAAACAAGTAGCAAAACCAGTTAAAGGCAAAAACTATAACCCCTTTGCACCCTTACAAGAAGGGGACTTACAATGCTTCAGATGCCACAACCATGGCCATAAATCCATTAATTGTAGACTAATGGAAGCCTCAAAACAATCCAAGTTAATTAGAGAGCAAAAGAAACTTTGGAGAGTAAAAACATCAAAGAGGGATTGCCTTATTGCCCTAAAAACTCAAGATGAAAAGGATCTCTGATATGTTGATAGTGGATGCTTGAAACATATGACAGGTAACAAGAACAAGTTTTTAGACTTAGAGAAACAAAAAGGTAAAGTTACATTTGGTGATAATGCTTCAAGTAACATACTTGGGAAAGGCACTGTGAGCCTGGGAAAAGACAAAGCTAGAAATGTACTACTTGTCGATAAATTGAAGCCTAGTTTATTAAGTGTCAGTCAAACCTGTAATCAGGGACACTTTTGTATCTTTGACTCTCAAAAGTGTGATATTAGGAGAGAATACACAAGAAAATTAGTTGGCACTACTCCTAGAACTCCTGAAAATGTATACATACTAAATGCTAAATTAAAACAAGAGTGTCATATAAATTTAGTAGATGAAAGTTGGCTATGGCATAAAAGGTCGGGGCATATTAACTTTGACAATCTTGTGAAAGTCAGCAACCTTGGTGCAGTAAGAAACTTGCCAAAAATCATATAACCTTCAAATTTTATGTGTAGACACTATCAACTAGGGAAACAAACTAGAATAAAGTTCAAGGCAAAATAATACACAACCTCGAAACCGTTAGAACTTGTTCACACTGACCTATGTGGACCTACTAGAACCAAGAGCTTGCAAGGAGAGTCTTACTTTATGTTATTCATTGATGAATTTACTAGAATGAGTTGGATATGTTTTCTCAAAGAAAAATCAGAAGCACTCAATAAATTCAAAGCTTTTAAAACCCTTATTGAAAATGAAAAAGAGACAAAAATAAAATGTCTTAGATCTAACAATGGTGGTGAATTTACCTCAAGAGAGTTTGATGTCTTCTGTTAAACTCAAGGAGTAAAAAGACAATTATATGCTGCTAGAACACCCCAGCAAAACAGGATTGCTGAAAGAAAGAATAGAACAGTTCAGGAAGCTGCAAGGACCATGCTAAATGAAGAAAAAATATCATATGGATATTGGAGGGAAGTTGTAAGCACAACAGTATACATATTGAAAAAAGGTCAACTTAGGATTAATAGTGATAAAACCCCTTATGAATTATGGTTTGGAAGAGCTCCATCAGTGAAATACTTCAAAGTCTTTGGAAGCAAATGCTACATCAAAAGACTAGATGAGAGTCTGGGAAAATTTGATGCCAGATCTGATGAAGGTATTTTTCTTGGATGTGATTCAAACAAAAAGGCATACAGATGCTACAATATTAGATTACATAATATTGTTGAAAGTGCAGATGTCAGAGTAGATGATCTAAAAACAATAAGGATCAAAAATCAAGAGACCATATCTACAAATAAAGATGAAGATGATGATGAGACATTCGACACCCAACTAAAAGAAGTAGAAGAGAGTGAAAAAGAAAGGGAAGAATATGATATGGATACTAGTGATAGTGAAGAATATAGTGAAGATGAAGGGACAAGAGAAGAATTTCCAAGAAGAGATACAAGGACACCCTCAAGAATTATTCAAAAAAATCATCCCGAAGAACTGATTATTGGAGATATGAATGATGGAGTGCAAACAAGAAAACAACTGTTGTATCAAACAGAATTAGCATTGTTGTTACATATTGAGCCAAGCTCAATAAAAGAGGCATGTAAAGATGAGAAATGGGTTAAATCCATGAATGAATAATTGGATCAAATTGAAAGAAATCAAACGTGTAAGCCAGTTCTTAGACCAAAAGATAAAAATGTCATTGGAACTAAATGGGTATATAAAAATAAAATGAATGAAGATGCGCAAGTAATTAGAAACAAGGCTAGATTAGTATGTAAGGGGTATGCTCAGGTTGAAGGAGTAGACTATGAAGAAACATTTGCACCTGTGGCCAGATTGGAGGTAATTAGGATGTTCTTAGCTTTCTCCAGCTATAGAAAATTTAAAATGTACCAAATGGATGTCAAGTCAGCATTTCTCAATGGAAATTTAGAAGAGGAACTCTACATTGAGAAACCAGAAGGATTCCAATTAACCAACAAATGGGACTATGTTTGCAAATTGAAGAAGGCACTCTATGGATTAAAACAAACACCCAAAGCATGGTATGCAAGGTTAGATTCTTATTTACAAAAACAAGGCCTCAAAAGGGGATCAGTAGACAACAATCTTTATTGCAAAATTAATGGTAATAACTTGATCATTGTGTAAGTGTATGTTGACGATATCATTTTTGGTAGTAATGAAATAAAAATGAGTGAAGACTTTGCTAAAAAGATATAGCAAGAATTTGAAATGTCCATGCTTGGTGAACTAAATTTCTTCCTTGGATTACAAATAATACAGTCCAAAAGAGGAGTTTTTATCCATCGGTCTAAATATGTTAAGGATATGCTTAAGAGATTCCAGTTAGAGGATTGCAAACCTGTTAGTACACCTATGACAATTGGATGCAAACTAAGCAAGGATGATGAGTCCAAAATTGTAGATACAAAATATTACAAATCAATTATTGGAAGTTTGCTCTATGTAACAGCTTCTAGACCTAATGTCAAGCAAGTTGTTGGGATGGTGGCTAGATTCCAAGCAGAACCAAAGGAGAGTCATGTTAAAGCTGTAAAAATAATATTCATATATTTAAAGGGAACCATAGATCTGGGTTTGTGGTACCCCGGCAAGGACTCATTCACATTAAAAGCATATTCAGATGTTGATTGGGCAGGAAGTATAGATGACAGAAAAAGTACGAGTGGCGGAGCATTATTTTTGGGAGAATCACTAGTTTCTTGGATAAGCAAGAAAAAATCTTCAATTTATCTGTCAAGCACTAAAGTTGAGTATATTGCAGCAGCAGAATGTTTCACACAAGTGGAATGGATGAAACAAACTCTACAAGATATCAAAATAACATTTGAAGAACCCACCATTATCCACTGTGATAATACAAGCGCGATAAGTCTTTCCAAGAGCCTTGTTCAACACTCAAAATCAAAACACATCCCCATAAAATACCATTATCTAAGAGATCAGGCTGAAAACAAGAACATTAAATTGGAATATGTTCCAACACAAGAATAGGTGGCAGATATTTTTACAAAACCCTTAAACAAAGATGTATTTGAACATCTCACGCAAAAACTGGGAGTAATTCTTCCTCCTACTTAAAATCTCTGAAAAATCTAGTGCATAAGTGGGCACCTATCTAGGGGGAGATAGCAATCAACGTTAGAAAAAGTTACTCAGTTATGACAGGCAAAGTGTGATTGCAGGAGAAAATACCAAGTGTCAAAATTTAAAAAAAAAAAAATATATATATATATATATAACATTTATACATACAGATCATAAGAAAATAAAAAACCCTTTGCCAGTGATGCCAAAGGGGGAGAGTAAATTCAAAGGATAGAAGCATCACCACAGGGGGAGATTGTGTATGGAGTTTGGTTGTTTCCCTCAATGACAAAGGGGAAGATTGTTGGACATAATTGTCATTGATGTCAATAGGAAAATTAAATAACTAGAAGTCCAAAGCTTAGGAAGAAGAACAACTAGCGCATAAAGAAATGTCATCGGGATCAGTGTAAGGATTTCACAGTTGATCAAATGCACAAAAATGGTGAGAAAACTCAGCAACCGTCTGATCACTGTGAAAAGAACAGTTCTCGTTCGATTAGAAGTTAACCGTGGGCTTAAGGGTTGCGAGAGGATCGTGACCATCAAAAAGGATGAGAGTTTAACTATCCATATACCCATCGACCGTGGGATCAAAACCAAGTTCTTGTTGAGCAGTCGAATCATTTTCAAGTAGAAGGAACATTGGATGATTGATCAAACAACCATATTAAGTCGTAACCGTCGGATGCACAAGTGCATGAATCAGCAGTCATTAGATACAGGTAAGGTGCACCCACCTTAATAAGTCGGCGAGAAGTGAGAGTGGTTTTAGGGGGACCCACGCAAAACCACCCCATTTCGAACCCCCCCCCCC
>JASDQU010100938.1:291255-308242 GCA_032191745.1 Picea mariana | reverse complement strand
TATGGCAAGGGGGGTCCCGAATCGAATCTCAACCGTAGAATTAGACACGAAAATATTAATCGTCTGAATCTACAAGGAGGATATGCCTAGGAGTTAGCTAACAGTCCAAAACAAAGAAATGATCTGATCCGTTGATCCAAAGAGCACATGGCAAGTGATTGACATTTTTCTAACTCGTAGGTCAGGAAAGTCAAAAGCAATGTTGCATGAAACTCGTGATAAGCGAGGTTGCGAAAAGATCTAGGCCATCAGATCACACAAGTTCAAGGCAGGTCCCAGGTCATCGATCAAAGGAGAACAAGAGTCATTGATCCAGAGGACACATGGCAAGCGCATGGCATCTCGTTGACTTGCGAGTTGGATAAGTCAAATGCAAGAACATAGTAACTCGTGATATGTGAGGTTGCGATAGAATTTGGGCCATCGGATCACAGAGGATCAAGGAAGACCTCTAACCGTCGTTCAAATATACATCGAGAGATCTACGTTGAAATACCATGACAGTAGGCCACGTCAGTCAGGACGCGTGCATCCATGTCAGCAAGATCCACATAAGCAAGGACACGTGGCATACTCAGACACTGACAAGTGTCAAGTTAATATGGAATTTCAGGCATGTTTCAAGTCTTCTTGTGATGGTAGCAAGTATACGTCATGTCAGGAGTTTTCATCTCGGGAGTTTTTGCATCATAATAAAATACTCTAAAAGCACAAAGTCCCGAACGTCGAAACTCTGAAAGGGACACACGTTAGGTGTTCTATGTTTTCGGAAGTTTTGGAGAGTTGGAGGTTATGAAGACTTGAAGGAATAAACACCGAAATCCCATCAGTTGTCCATCTTGTCAGGAGATTGAATCATGACCGTTGTTTTGGTAAAGTGCTCAAGCACTTGTTCAATCTTAGCATTCGTTCACCGTCGTTGGTCATATGCTATAAGAATATTAAAAGAAAATTATAACATGTCACTATAATTGGTAAAGCCCGTGGTTATGTAACGCACGGTCATATGTAGTGGTTTGAAGGAAGCGCCTTCACGGAATCTGGTCTCTGTAAATATAACAGAGATTAGGCATTGAGTATAAAGGATTAAATTGATCCATGACTGTGATCAAGTTATGACAAAAATGAACCGATACAAATTCATGATTAAAAGAGAATAAATCATGAAAATATGAATAAAGAATAAAAAGAAAAATGATATTAATTAAAGTTTAGATTATCATTTTAAATTAAAAGGTGCAATGGTTCAAATAAAGGGACATGTTGTTTTAAATTTCACACCAATTTGAAGATTATATAAACAAGAAAAAGTGGTGAGAAGAAGGTGTCTCTGCAGTTCAAGTTAGAAGATCAATAGTTGAAGCAGAGTCTAGGAATATATACAAATACCTATGTATTAAGGGTGGTTGGGTGGTGCAAGGGCAGGTTGGTGCCTGCAGAGTGAGTTGGTGCTTCCTTGTCAGTTGTAGTTGACTAAACAAGGGGGTCGTAGCCTCCTACCAGTTGGAGTTGGTAAAACAGGGTGTGGGTGCATCCTGATCAGTTGGTGTTGATCAAAGAGGAAGTACATCTTCCTTCTATTTAACATGTAAAAAAAAAAATTGCAGCTAATAGAAAAGAATTTGTGGTTTTCCCATTTGGGTTCCACCATAAAATATTGTGTCAAAATTATGTTTGCATTAATAAATGAAAAATTGATATAATTGTTGTGTCACTGATTCCCCCCCCCCTCTCAGCGACAGGATCTAATTCTACAAAAATGTCTTCCCGTGAGGGATTTCACCATAAAGGGACCACTTTGGATTTCATCCATTTGTACTTCCTATCAAGACAATAATGAGTCATATTTACATCAATCCAACTATGCATCATATATCAATGAAACCACATTAATCTATCTTCATCTATGCATCATATATTAATGAAAAATCATTGATCCATCTTCATCTATTCATCATATGACAACTCGTTGATCCATCTTCATCTATGCATAATATATAAATGACAAATCATTGATGCTTCTTCATCCATGCATGAAATCATATGACTATGATTCCACTTGACATCATTCATTCCCATCAAGGACAATACATATTACATTAGTATGCTATGATAAGACATTGTTCATTTGACATCAATCCATCAATCAATCCTTTGGCATAAATCAATCCCTTGACATCAATCCTTTGACATCAATGCCAACATGATCCAACATAGGTTCCATTCTTTTTCATTATATCTTGTTCCATAGCTGAGAAGAAAATATGAGAGTGGTATTATGTGAGCATAAAATAGGAGGAGATATTTTGTAGCAGTCATACAGGCCACATGTCAAAGGAAAGTCCACAGAGAGTGCCTATTTCTTTGTACTTTCATCATTTCTTTACCAAAGAAAAGAGATCAGAGCAACCTCACCTTCTAGTTGGGTTTTCTCCCATATTGGGTTTCCCAAATCATATCTTATGTTTATTTTTGGATGGTGTGAATGTTTTTTTACTGTTCTCTATTTTTCTGCATTTTTTCTATTTTATCAGTAACTAATTGTTATGAATATCTAAAGGAAATTAACCTTAACAGTAAATATTTTAGTATTTTATTAGATGTGTTGTGGAAAATTTTTCTAGTGGAATATCTACGACAGTTTACAGATCATATTGGTATTAGATCATGTTTTTATTTTGAGTATTTTTGGGAAGTTACAGGATCTAGAAATCATATTAAAAAGAAGTCACAGAGAACTCTAGCCATGGCGAACAAGTATGTTTATAATAACCCTCTCGATCTAGAGGATGAGGGATTTGAACAGTTGGAAGAACAAGTTGTTGACATCAGTCACAATATGAACCTCCTCATGGTGGATCTATAAATAAATCTTAGACTATTCGAAGATGATGTAGGCTCTAACTCAAAGAACATATCAGAGGGGAAATCAAAATATCATGAAGAATAGGAGTCACAGAAAGAATATGAAAAGGAGCAGTGGAGTTTGAGTGTGGTGAACCCTTCACAATCCCTATTCAAGATGGAAGAGAAAGTGGACATAAATCCATATCAAGGTGAGATCGATGCATTAAAACTGAATCATTGGTTGCAACAACTAGAATTTTATTTTAGCATTCACCATATAGATGAAGAGAAGAATATTTCGTTAGCTATATTTAAACTAGAGGGTCATGCGTTAACTTGGTGGGAAATCCACATGGAAACAGTTAGGTTGGAGGGTGATCCACACATAAATATATGGGAGGAATTCAAAACCCTCATCAAGTCCCAATTCTACCCTACCTGGTATGTAGAGGACCAATGGATCTTGTGGCACTAGTTCAGGAAGAGGCAAGGGAAACATGTACAGGAGTACACCACTGAGTTCAGAAATATGGCCATCATGATCTATATCTCTCCCAAGAATCCATATGTACTCCTCAAGTATCTGGAGGGTTTACAAAGTAATCTACGAAAACAGGTGATTATCTTCAATCCAAGTAAAGTGGATGAGGATTGTGTACAGACACACTACTTGGAAAACATAGGCCAAAAGAAGGGGCATCCAAGTGATTCAAAGCAGAAAGAGCACCAAGAATATTCCAAGGAAGGGAAGAAGAAGTGGAAAGGGGAAAAACATAAGAAGAAAGAAGCCACTACAAAACAGAGTAAATATCCCAACAACCATTGCAATCATTTCAACATTAATGGTCACACCAAGGAAAAATGTTGGAAACTACATCAAGGGATGAACTCGAAAAATCGCAAGAAGGACGAAAAGAAAAAGACCCTTCTAGCCAAAGAGTCAAGAAATCAGATTGAAATTAGCTCAGATGTTGATGAAAATATTGTTTACACATATGTGCAGAAGGAGGTGAATCTAAGTAGCCTTCATCACCATGAAGAGAAGGATATGACCAAGATCTTCCACATTAAGATTTGGGTCAAGAAGACCAAGATAGATGCTATGTTCGACTCTAGTTCATAGGCTAATCTCATCGCAGTGGATCTGGTCAATAATATTGGATTGGAGATTCACAATCATCCTGGCCCCTATCCATTGGGTTGGGTAAACAAGGATGTAGAGATAAAGGTAAAAAAATAGGGTAAGATTAAATTTGCTATAAGATTAAATTGGATGTAGTACCCCTTGATGTATGTGGATTAGTGTTTGGAAGCCCTTACGTGTATATGATGGATGTAATATTCATGCGTAGAGCCAACCAATACTGATTGATCAAGTATGGGAAGTCCTACATCATCAATTCACATAAATGAAAGTCAAATATCTCATTTGTAAGTGTCAATAAAGACAAGAAGTTGATTAGTTCTAGTAGGAAATATGTTTTACTTTTCTTAAGAGAAAACCAGACTGATGATGAGTCAATGAGAGTGAAGGAATCCCCGAAGGGGTGTACTAAAGAACAAAAACAACAGTTGGAGGAGTTTCTACAGAAATACAGAGGAGTGCTCTAGGAACCTAAAGGGATACCAACCAAGAGGGAAGTGGAGCACGAAATACAGGTGTTGTCAGACTCCCATTGTCGAATATTGGGTTTTATAGATAGTATGTTCTAGAAGTGAATGAAGTGAAGAATCAATTGCAACATTTTTTGGAGTAGGGTATAATTAGACCAATTGCCTCAACTTGTGGGTCACCCATCATAATTTTTCCCAAGAAGGATGGGACTTAGAGAACATGTATTGATTAGAGAGCATTGAACAAGATTACATTGAAGAATTCATACCCCCTACCAAGGATCGATGATCTATTGGACCAGTTGCAGCATGTCAAGTACTTCACTAAGTTGGATTTGTAATAAGGATACCACCAGGTACGAGTCAAAGAATAATATACCTGGAATTTTTTCTTCAAGACAATGTAAGGTTTGTATGAGTGGTTGGTTATTCCATTCGGTTTATGCAATGCATTGGCTACATTTATGAGACTAATGAATGATGTTTTATGCCCTTATCTAGATTCATTTGTTATTTTCTATTTGGATGATATGTTGTTTTATAGTGCTACCTGGGAGGAGAATATGTCACATCTTATGCAGGTGTTAGAGACTCTGAAAAAGCACCAGTTGTTGGAAAATCTCAAGAAATTTGAATTCGCTCAGCCGTGTTTGGTGTATTTGGGGTATGTGATCGATGGGTGTGATATCAAGATAGATTCTACAAATATGGAGGCCATCATGAAATGACCACTTCCTATAAATTTCATTAAAGTTAGGAGTTTTTTTGGGGTGGCACAATACTTGCGGAAGTTCATAGATTCATTTTTAGTTGTAGTTGCACCACTCCACGCTATAAAATCCAGTGGTAAGAGTTTTGAATGGGGGAAGAATCAGAAAAATGCCTTTGATGAGATGAAAAGAAATATCAATCAAGCACCGGTGCTCGTACCACCAAACTTTTATAATCCTTTCGAAGTGGGGACATATGAAAGTGGGTATGCCATGGGAGCAGTATTAATGCAGGGAGGAAGTCTCATCTGCTATCATTCTGAAGTATTTCATGGGGTATTTCTCAACTACCCTACATACAAGGATATTTGTGCCTTGGTACAATCTGTTAAAAATTGGAAACACTATCTTATGGGAAAGGATACCATCATCATCACAAATCACCAACCACTACAATATTTGCAAGCCTAGAGTAAGCTATAATAAACTAGACATTACAAGTGGATGGGGTTTTTACAGAAATTTCATTTAGTCATAAAGTATAAGAAGGGTAGGAAAAATAATTTGGTAGATAGGTTTTAATGGCCAACCACATATAATATTACAACTTTGGGAACTTTAATTCACATGGAGCCTTTTACCCATGATGCATACAAAGAGGCATACATAGAAGATGAGGAATTCAAGGAGGTGTTTCAGTATCTACAAGTCCAAATTCATATAGAATAAGGTGATAGAAAGGTTGATTATCATTTCCAGAATGGTTTACTCTACAAGCTCGACAAGCTCTATGTTCCTAAAGGTGAACGATTGCATATTATCAGAGAGGCTCACACCTCAAATTTTGCATGACATTTTGGTGTTGGGAAGACAATTTCCAATTTACAGAGTTATGTGTATTGACCTAGAATGTAAGAAGATGCAGCACTGTATATTAGAGGATGTATACTTTGTTTTACCAGAAAGCCCAGTAATAGGAAGCAAGGTCTATACCATCAATTACATGTACCCACTTAACCTTGGGAAATCATTTCCATGGATTTTGTGGGAGGTTTACCAACAACCAGGAAGGGACATGACTATCTATTTATGGTAGTTGACAAGCTCAACACAATGTGCATTCGCATGCCTTGTAAAAAGAACATCACTTGAAAAGAAGCAGCAACTACGTTCTTTGAACATGTCTGGGTGCACTTTGGGATACCAAGGAGCATCATCTCAGATAGGGATACCAAATTTATCATTGCATTTAGGACTACGTTGTGAGAGAAGATGGACACTAAGTTGAAGACGTCTACATCATTCCATCCACAGACAGATGGGAAGATAGAAGTAGTCAACAAGACTTTGTGCATATTTTGAGGGGCTACAATCAAAATCATACAAAGACCTGGGATGAAAATTTGATCTATGTATGTCACTCTTATAATAGAGTAGTTCTCACTTATACTAGTAAGTCCCCCTTTGAAACTTGATTTGGATGTTTTCCACCTTCACTCTTAAATGTTTTAAATGGAAAGCAAGGAGGAGTGAGGGAGGACCTCACAGGAGATGCACTAAAAGAAGAAAATGTTTTTTAGAAGATCATGTAGATCCATTTGCAAGTACAATAGACACTGAAGAAGTCATGGGAAACGTACAAGGCTATACATGACCATCACATAATAGAGAAAAAAATTTAAGTGGGAGACAGAGTATGGTTATAGCTAAATAAGGAAAGACTGCAGGGTCCTAGTAAGAATACCAAGGCTCTATGGTATAGTCCTTTTGATGTATTAGAAAAGGTGGGAGATAATTCCTACAGACTCATTCCACCCCCATACATGTGCATTTACTTAGTAGTGAATGTGGAGAATCTCAAACTCTATGAGCCCTCCATGTTGGATCATGAAGAGGAGAAGTTCCTACCTTCCATAGAGTATTTAGCACCATATGCTCATGAAGAATTGGTATAAGACACAATTTTGTAGAATTAGTCCAGAACTACAAGACAAGGGCAGCATGACCTTTAGCAGATTGGGTTGAAAGGACAACTGTCAGGAATAGCAAAATGGTACTCGAGGGAGAAGGTAGAGGAAAAATTTCCTCACCTCATTCAATAAATATTTTGGGGACCAAAATCCTCCCTAAATAGGGAGGTATCATCTAGATTGGATCATTATATTATTTTTCATCTATCTCACTACTTTTTGGGTGGAAAATTTGGAGGAATCAGCTTGCAAGGCCATTTTGGCGACTGGTCCAAATTTGGAAATTTGGGTCCAAAAAATAGATAGAAATATTTTGGAGCCATTTTGAGGCATCAAACGACATATTTTTTGGTCCAAACCTTCCTATGGAGGAATATTATAAATCCTACACGTCAATACTTTTCCAACTGCGTAGATTGTTCGTCAATCGGTGTTCGTATGAGAAAGTTATGTCTCCCGCAAGTTGACCTACCATATTGATCACCATGGTGCGAGTGGATGCCATGTCAGCCTCTGGTACTTAGACATGTGGGGATAGCCACTTAGTGGATTTTATAATAACATTCTATAAGGTCCAAAACCTTATCACAATTGAAGGTTGATGAAGTCAAAAACCTATCCCTAGATGGTTATTGGGCTATCTTAAATATCGGGCCACTAAGAGCAGAAGAGGTTCCATTATTTTGTATTATATATTGTTCCATATCTAAGAAGAACAACTAAGAGTGGTATTGTGTGAGAATAACAGAGGAGGATAGATTCTATAGCAGTCATACAGGCCACAGGTCAAAGGAAACTCCACGGAGAGTGTCTCTTTCTTTGCACTTTCATTATTTATTTACTAGAGAAAAGAGAGCACAGCAGCCTCACCTTCTAGATGGATTTTCTCTTGTATTGGGTTTCCCAGGTCATATCTTGTGTTTATTTGTGGATGGTGTGAATGTGTTTTATTGTTCTCTATTTTTCTGCATTTTATATATTTTATTAGTAACTAAATATTCTGGAGATCTTAAGGAAATTAACCTTAACAGTAAAGATTTGAGTATTTTATTAAATCTGTTGTGATGAATTCTTCCAGTGGAATATACACGGAATTTCACAGATCAATTCTATAATAAACATTAAGCTACATTCATTAGGGTTTCATCAGCACTCCTTCTCATACAATTTCTACACTTTTCTACCATTGAAAATTGTTTGTAAGTTGTGATAATTAATCTATTGATAAAGAGATATTTTTGGATGGTTTACTTGTTGATTTTAGTGGTTAGAATTTGTTGTTGTAGAAAAAGTTTGCTACAGCCATAGATCTCTCCTAATTATTTGTTGATAACACTCTTTTACAACCCTCTTTTGACATCAAAACCTTGGTTTAAGCATTGGAAAAATGTTTACTAATTACAAGCTTTCTTGTCCAATATCATGTGTTGTTTTTGATGGTCTAATTTGCAGCCCCTAAAATTTTGTTGTTGCTGATATATCATTGTTATATGCTGCAATTTTGGGACATCAAGTATTCTTGTTGATTTTACTCTTGTCTTGGGGCTTATTTCATCATATTTTGTCTTGGTTTGGGTTTTCTAACATTTTTTTTGCAAGTACTATCAATTGGAATCATTTTCCTTGACCTATACTCATCCTACATCAAGCCTCAAGATCCTTTAAACGTGACCTATAGGGGTGGTTCCTTTAGCTCTTGGCCTTTTCCCTTATAATACCCCTAGGGTCACCCTAGAAGCCTCCCTTGTGTTGGACTTGTCCATCACTAAAACGAGGGGGATATCTATTGAGTGACAATGATAGGTGTCCCTAGTTGTGTCACAAATGTGTTTCTTGGGTTGAGATTTTCCCAGATTACAAAATGTGTGATAACATTTTTGGCACCGTTGTCAGGGAGGATTTTGAATCCTTTCCAATCCCATAACAACACTTTCCAAGTCTATCCTAAAGCCTCTATATTTATCTTTCCTAGTGACTCTATTTGAGGGAAGTTCCTTTTTTTCACTTTTGATGAGCTCTTCATAAAGTTCATCTGGCGACTCCACAACCTAAGAACTAGTCTTCCCAAAAGAGACTTCTCAAAGAAAGGTTTAATCCTTCCAAGGTTTATCAAAGAATACCTCGTCATAATTCACTCATTGTCAAAACCTTATTTCAAGGAATTCTTCATTTCTCCCCAATGGCTCGTCCTTGGGCTAGCACTCTTTACAAGCCATTGAATATTGCCACCATCCCTGGGCACCCCATTAACATGCCTAAAGAATCTCACAAGTGGTTATCCAAATTCACCAGAAACAACGTTATTACCACTGAAGAACATATTGACACTATTGGTGTGGCCATGGAAGATAACGATATAGAACATGAAGATGTTGCAATGAAGTGACTAGATACCTCTCTTGATGAAAATGATGAAAATTAGTTCAAGGGTTTTCCCAACACTCACTTACAATCTTATGAGGTTTTCGCAAAGTTGTTCAAAAATATATGGGCAATGAAGAAGTAAAGATGAATGTTATTGACGCAATTCAACCAAATCAAAAAAAAAATGAAACAGTGAAGGAATTCGATACTAGATTTGACAACTTGTACAGCCAGATCCCAAAGTACCTGTGCCCACCAGAAGCAATTGTTCTCCTTCTTTATTTGAATGCTTTTGAAATATGGTTTGGTTTTGTCTTGAAGGAAAATATGCCTAAGAATTTTGCAAAGGCCAAAGAATATACTATGCAAATTGAAGAACATATTATTATCTCAAAGATTGAGCCTTTTCAATTCCCCCATACCAAAGCATAACCTATGAAAAAGATGTCAGCCAGCAGTGCATAGGATTCAGTCACACTCTTGGCTTAAAACTTTGATCAAATAAATACCCAATTTTTCTAGACCCAAAATTGTATTATGAACAGATTGACAAATTTAAAAAGGTATCATTCTGCTCCAAGGCCCCAATTTATTGGACAACAAAGGGAAAACACGGGTTGGAAACCAAATCCACAACACGAAGGGAAGGAACTTGACACCTTGAATCTTATTTGGATGGTTAGCATGGAAGGATCAGCATGTTGTTTTCCTTGTGAAGAACCTCATTGGGAACATGAGCATCTGAGATAGAGAGAAGAAGAAGAGCCTGCATTGAGAATATTTATCCCCTCCTCTCCACCATACATCACCATTCATCATCAGTAGCATAGCAACACCTGCCACCCCAGCTTGGTCCATAGAGAACAATGAGTCTTGCTTCATGAGGTAACAAGTCCAGTCTCATGGTAAGTGTCACTTTAATAATTGAAGCATTTGACCATGTTGAAAAATTTCCTTTCTTGATTATGGAATGTTAGCTTGGACATTATACCTTTTTCCTTATTTCACCTTGGTCGTCGACATGGTATCCTAGTTAGTTGGTCTCCCTCAGGGAAAGGGTTTCTATTGGGGGGATCCTTGAAGGGTCATCGTACCATTCCCACTCATAATTACCAATTTCCACACTTATTTCCCTCTGTTTCCTCATCTTTTTGGTTTCTGGGTTCATTGACCCCAAGAAGGGCTTGTACCCTACACCCGTGTTACAAGGCTTGGCTAGGGTTTGTTTTCTCCAGGGAGTAAGAGGGTTTACACCCCTAGAATATTTTTAAACCTTAGTTCATTTTGGATTCCACACTAGACGATTTTGAAGGATTATTGTTCTCTTGAGTTTTATAAGGGTTTAACTCTCAAGAAACAATTCTCCTTCCTCTTTGGTTATGTTTCCTTCCAAGGAAGAGACTCCATCCACCTAATAACAAGGCACTAATATTTGCACCAGAGAACATAAATTATTGCATTAGTAAACGTGAAAATTGATGGTCTGAAATTGATCAATTTGGATTTGAATTCTACATGATTTAGACTCTCTTCTACTTCAAGGGCATCTTTTTTTTTCAATTGATTGTTCTATTGTAATAAAAATTAAGCTACATCCATTAGGCCTGCAACAGACACTCTTTCTCATAAAATTTCTGTACTTTTTACCGCTAAAAAATGTTTGTAAGATGTGATAATTAATCTACTAATAAAGATCTATTGTTTGGATGATTTGCTTGTTTATTTTAGTGGTTAGAATTTTTTGTTGTAGAAAAAAATTGCTACAGCCATAGGGATATCCTAATTATTTGTTAATAACACTCTTTTGACATCAAAATCTTGCTTTAAGCATTGGAAAATTGTTTACTAATTGCAAGCTTTCTTGTCCAATATCATATGTTGATTTTGATTATATAATTTGCAGCTCATGCAGCTCATGTAATTCTCTTGTTGTTGATATATCGATGTTATATAATTTTGGGATAGCAAGGCTTCTTGCCGATTTCCCTCTTTTCTTGAGGCTTATTTCATAATATATTGTCTTGGTTTGGGTTGTCTAACATTTTTTTTGCAGGTACTATTAATTGGTAGCATTTTCCTTGACCTATAGTGATCCTCCATCAAGCCTCAAGATCCTTTAAACGTGACCTCTAGGGGTGGTTACTCCAGCTCTTGGACTTTTCCATTACAATTCCCCTTGGGTCACCTAGGAAGCCTCCCTTGTGTTGGAATTGTCCATCACTAAAATGAGGGGGATATATGTTGAAGTGACAATGATAGGTGTCCCTAGTTGTGTAACACACTTGTTGCTTGGGTTGGGCTTTTCCCAAACTAAAAAATGTGTGTTAACACATCGCAGGAGGTTGTGAAGACGGTTGGGACAGAGAGTCTTGGTGGGATGAAATTGTTTATGAGTGTCTTTTTGAGGTGAGGCACATCGTTGGAATTTTCCAAAGTTGTAAATCAAGTCAGTAGTGCTCATATTGTAACTATTTTGTAATACAAAGACTTAGTTGGGTATTAGGTACGGTTTGTGTTGCCCGCACTATATCTATGTTTCTCTTATCTGTTTCAGTTTTGTTCTCTTGGCTTCTCATTTTTATGGATGTATTCTTACATATGACTAAGTGTTAAATTTGTTAACAATTGTCTAAGTATACAAGAGTTTCACTAGAGTAGGAGTGTGACTCGTTGGTAGCCTAGAACGGAGTATGGGTATGCTTTAGGTTAAGAGGTGTAGTCTGAATGAAGTAACCTTGGTGTTGCCAAGCATCCAAGTGAGAAATGACATGGTGTCAAACACCCTGAAGAGGTACACGATCGCAATATTTGGCTAGACACACTGTGGGGACGTGACAGATGGTATCAAAGTAGATTCCTTGTGGATTTTGGAGAAGGGTTGGGGAGCTCTTAACTACTATCTTGACGATAGATGGTATCATAGTCGATTCGTTGCAGATTTTGGAGATGGGTTGGGGATCTCTTCACCACTATCTCGATGATAGATGGTATCATAGCATTTTGGTGCTCTTCACCACTCTTGTATTTAGAACAATTGTGGTGGGGTGCATTTGTTGAGAAGGTTGTTTGTTGTCAAGGAATTTCAGTGGGATTGTTTGCAGACTTGGTGAATGGTTTGGTGCAGCAAAATTGTTCATCGCATACTTTGCATCAGACTTACAACAAAGGTTTGGTTGATGATGCAATGGGAAGGATGATTTAGGCACACAGCTTGTATAGACCGAGAGAAATGTTTGTGGTAAAATGAAGTAGTTGGACATGGTGGGTGATCACAGAACTCATCATAGAGTTCATCGCAGAACTTGTCATGGAGTTTATCACAAAGGAATACTTGGTTGGTTTGATTCATGAAGGAATTTAGTGTTGTACCTATTGTGCACACCTTGGAGAGACCAAGTGCAGAGTTCGTTGGGTGAACCAAGCACTTGGGCAAGGCAAATTAACGCAGAATTCATCATACAAGTTGTCACAGAACTAACAGTAGAAGTGATCACAGAAGAAAAAGGCAGAGGACGATCACAGAAGTGATTTCAAAGGGGAGAAATTCTATGTTGTGGCAAGTTGAAGCACGTGGGTGCATTGGAGGGCTTGGGGTGACCTAGAGCAACTATGTATTAGGAAGTTGGTTCGGCACTCGGCACATTTCCATGATGACATCTTCGTGTCGTGCATCGTTGAGAACAGCAATTGGGTTGAGTTGGATTGTTGGTGAGTAGACCACAACCTTCATATGAGGTATCTCTTCCCAAAGTTACAACAGTCGGTTAGCAACAATATGACTTGACAATCGAGTGGTGTGTGCATGGTGCCTTGAAGCAAAAGCAATCAAGGTGTGGAGATGGCAAGGCATTGGAGATGAGTTCAATCAGTTGCATCCGAATTTTTGGGAATTAGACGAATTTCTGATGTGGACGAATGGACTCATCCTTGTATCATAGTGAAGGTCTTGTAATTTTATGGAGTTTTGGATGGTGATTGAGGAAATTTCATATGAAGAGTCAATTTCTTGGAAGTGCAAGCCCAAGACAACAGACTTAGAACATGGTTACAATGAAGGATGTCATTGGAAAGGGATGGTTGGATTTTAGTTCTTACATTTCCTAAGTGTTGTAGTAAATTCTTTGAAAGGGAAGTTGGGTGACTTGGTGGTTCAAGTACATTTCGTTTCCACAGTGAAAACTGGCAAACTTAAGCGTGACTCAAGTGATGTAGATTCGAAGAAGTCTTGTAGCAGAGTTGGGACACCTTGGTTGGGTGAATGTGCAGAGAGCTTAGGAAGACCTGATTGAATGAGTCGTATGGTAGAATTAGGTATATTTGGATGCAGTTGTGGAGGTGTATTGAGGAATCTGCCTAACTCTTTGATGAGGTGTGTTGGACAGGTCATTGCAATGAAGTGGCCAGTGAAGTTTGTATGTGTTGAGTTTGAGAGGGTAGATGAGGCGCCTTGGTGTTTGGTGACTTACACAGTTTTTGTAGGTCATGTGATGACTTGATAGTCACAAAAACAATGCTATAGTTTGAAATATTGCAGTAGGTGCAAGGAAGTTTCATCCCAAGAGACAGATGGAGTCATCAAAAGAGTCGACCAAGAATTGTTTGCAAACAACTTGAATGGGAAAAAAGAAGACCAAGTGACTTGGGTGGTGTTCGATCGCCTTTGGTATGGGACATTAGATGAGGCAGATCACACCTTCATGACTTGCATATGATTGTGTGATGACTCAAAGGTCCAGAGGAGATCGTTGGTTGGATTTGGCAGAGTATTGGTTCAAGCATGCCTAAGGCATGGAAGTTCTTTGGAGTGACTCATTCTACTTGGAGTGCTTTGAAGAGTTCATTTGGTATGTTTGAGGAGTGCAGGCATGTTGGTCACACTCACTGCAGATGTTGATTTGTGTTGATATGACTTGAAAAAAGGAGGCGAATTGAGGACTTGTCTTCATTTGGAGGATTGTACGAACAAGTGGATTGCAGCATGAAGAGATTACTTGGACATGGGCATTTCTCTTGCTTTGGGAAACATGGTTGAGGGTGAATCCTAACCATTCCAAGGCATAGAGAGGAACACATAGGATCATGGTCGGGCGATGAAGTAGTGAGGCAAAGGAAGTTTGGATGTGTAGTTCTTGGTGCAGCAAATTGGCTAACTATGTGATGAGGTGGACAGTAGGGTCAAGTTGTCGTGTGAGACTTTGTTTTGAGGTGACTTCATAGTGCAACAAGGTGAGAGGATACCTTTCCTTGGTCTAATGTAATTGTGCAAATGGATCAAATTAGAGAAGGAATTCAGAGTACGAACACACCAGTAGGTTCAAATTGTAGCACTTAGACATTGTGGAGGATCTCCTTGATGAAGATCGAATGATGGAAACAGTGGTGAAGCGAGGATGGACACTTGCCTTAGTCTTTGGAGTTGGACAGAGTGATAGAGACATGGAAAAAAAGGCTAATTCCAGGCATGTAGATGCACATTTCAAGAACTAGACCTGACGGTTGGACTAGCTACCCAACTAGTGCAAGACTTGAGGCTAGAATTGTGCAGAGACTTGACAGAGTTTGGTTGAAGTATGGGCGTAGCAGCAAGTTCATAGAATTTCAACACTTAGAAATTTTTGAAGTTTTGGTTGAGGTTGCAATAGTATTTCAGGTGGTAGTAGCAGTGAAATAGAGATTGATCATTGTAGTGGAGCAGTGGAAGCTTATACATTTTGGACAAAGTTGGGGAGGAGACATCTTTCCATCGTAGTGGACAATTTGGTTGTACACAACTTTGGGAAGAGGGAAGTGTGTATGGTTGCACATGTTGTGGATGATTTAATTTCAAGTTGGAAACTTGGGGTTTCCACTTTTCAAGAAAACTTGGAGTTTCCACTTTGACAGAATTTGAGGTTTCCAGTTAGCACGAAACTTGGGGTTTTCAGTAGACTTAGTTGCAGCAAAGACATGAGTTTCGGTAGAGACTTGGAGATCACATATTTTGTGGATGTTTTCAAGGACAAAAATGGCATGAGGTGGGGGAGGATGTAAGGCCTTCCTCTACATGGGCACAAAGACCTTCACCCAATTCCTCAAAGAGGCATAACTTGGGGTTGCTCTATCACCCAAGTTGGACAAGTGGATGCCTTGGGAATGTGAATGCACCAAGGGGATTTCCAAAGCATGAATCAACCAGGAGGTTGGGGCATGCTGGAATGAAGGGTGCACCAATGTTGGGTGTGTCAGTCCCAAGGGGTATTACGATTGACAAGTGCATGGATTCGTTTAGAAGACTAGGTGTGTGAAGGGGCACAATGATTCATTTGGACATCATTTCACGAAGGGGTGTGAAACCCCAATGGACAAGATGTTCAAAACAAGTGACCCTTGGATTCCATATAAGAGTAAGGGCACACAACCAATGGAGGGAATCTTGGAATAACTTGGAAGACAAGGAGAGAAAGTGAGATTTGCAGTTCTAAGGAAGATGAAGAGGGTGAGCTCCCTCAAGGAGCCAAGTCGCTCCACTTGGGAGGACTTGTGATTCCTTCAGGAAGATTCAGTGGATAGAGTTGGGAGAGMTTCTCTTGGGATGGCTTTGAGGAAGTATGGAAACATATGTCTATTGGAAGCATGTGTGAGGAAGAACCGAAATTTGTGAAGTCTACAGAAATGAAGAGACAACAAGTTTGTGGTTGAGGGCATGTCTGAGGTGCACCACAAGAGGTTGCAGAGACGGTTGTGACAGAGATTCTTGGTGAGATGAATATGTATATGAGTGGCTTGGTGATGTGATGTGATTCATTGGACTTCGCCGAAGTTGGAAACCAACTCGATAGTGCTCATATTGTAATTGTTTCACAATAACAAAGACTTAACCGAGTGTTAGGCTCGGTTTGTGTCGCCTGCACTATATATATGTTTCTCTTTATTGTTTAGTTGTTTTTCTATAGGATTCTCATGTTATGTATGTATGTATGATTAAATATGACTAAGTGCTAAAGTTGTTAACAATTGTCTAAGTATACAAGAGTTTCACTAGAGTATGAGTCTGACTCGCCGGTAGCCTAGAATGAAGTATGGGTATACTCTAGGTGAAGAGGCGTAGTTCAAACAAAGTAACCTTAATGTTTCCAAGTAGCTAAGCGAGAAATTTTGTAGTGCCACATGCCCTCAAGAGGTGCATGATCGCAAGATTTGGCTAGGCACATTGTGGAGACGTGACAATACCCATATATTAATTTAATATGCATATATATTACATAATTGAAATAACCATGTACTCCATATATTAGCTTAACTAATATATGGGGTACATGGTATACCACACACTTCACATATTAGTTAATCTAATATAATATATGGACCCAACCCACGTACCCCACCCACTACGAGTACCCATGTATTAGTCAAGCTAATATGATATATGGGATGGTTTTTAAATAAAATAAAACAATTCATAATTCTTTATTATATATATATATATATATATATATATATATA
>JASDQU010100938.1:188901-204683 GCA_032191745.1 Picea mariana | reverse complement strand
ACAGTTGAAGCATTGCATTTTTGACATATCTTTCTCTTGATTTGGTTTCTTCCTTGAGCCAAACTTCTTTTTATTCCTGAAATTCTTGAACCTTGCTGTGAAGGCTTGATCATCGTATTTGTTTTGGGGTTTCGCTTTTGCACTAATCCTTGATTCTTCTTGTGCACATCAAGTCCAAAGTTCTTCAAATGTAGGATACTCCTTCCTTGTGTTCATGCTTGCAACAAATGCATCCCATGTCTTGGGAAGACCATTGAGTACTATATTTACCAGTTCCTTCTCTGAAATTATCTCTTCAATAGCTTGTAGTTGATATCTCAACTGAGAGATTCTCACAAGGTATGATGTTATGATGTCATCATCATTCATTTTCATGTCACGGAGCTCATTCTTCAGACTCATTACTTGTCCAATGTTTCTGACTAAGAAGAGGTTTGTTAGGGCATCATACATCTTCTTAGATGAGTCAAGCTGGGAGATGAGGTGCATGAAAGGGTTCTTGCGATTACATTAGCATGGATAGAGTTAATACAAGGGCCACTTCCCTATGGCGGACAACAAAAATGAATAACCGAACAATCATAACAAAAATTCATGTGGTTGTGGTTCTGTTCATATGGTCTGGAGTTGGACGACCCGCTTCACCATCGATGAGATAAAAGATCGCAGAGTCCACATTGATGTTTGCCTTTGAAATATAAAATGCAAATGACAACATTGTACTTTCAAACCTTTCATATCACTATCATGACCTCGATGTGTTAAAATGGAGTAACCGCCTATATTGAAACTTTTGATCTGTAATGTAGTGAAATGAGCACAATCACATTTAAGAACAACGATAGTGCATTGATGATTGTGTGCTTCATATGAGTTCACTTTGCTTTCATTTTTCCCGCTAGCCCAACGGTCATCCAGAAACTCTGCCTCTATAGGCATTCAACACAGCCAAGACGAGATAATTCTATAAGAGCAAATTCCTTAGTATTTTGAATATCATTTAATCAAATACGAAACGAATTATACCTTTCTAGTCTACAAGTTGACAACATAGACTCTCATTGTAGATAAAAAAATTTACATGGTATAATAAATTTCAATGGGTCCAGTACTGAATTGCAGTATTTGTGGCATCAAATGCCTTGATTTTTATTGAACATGACTAATAATGATCTCTAAATTTAACACATTCACCAATTCTTGACAGCTTAGCTTTTAGAACCAACCAAATATTTTTGAATCGACAAACTCCTATTTGTTTGTGTGTTGCAAAGTGAAGCCCAATCTCCAATCCCCTAGTGACCTCGATGGGACCCTCAAGATTCTTTCGGATCAAAAAAAATTTAAGTGTGTTGCAAAGTAAAGTCCAATACCCCGGGCGCCTGAAACCCTAATAGCCCGATCTACTGGATCAACTCTTCACTTATAAAAAGTTCGCAACATTTACAAGGACCCGGAGGATCGTTATTTGGTGTGATCAGTGGTCAAAGTACTCCACAAGCTCTTTTGAAGTTATCGGACCAGACTCATCTCAAAAAGAGAAATTTGCACAAATAATCCCTCTATTGTTATTTAGTTGAGTTTATCATTGGAAAATACCATAGCGCACCGAATAGAGGAACGCCTCTCAGAGACTCTTGAAGATTTGACGACAACAAGAATGCAAAACATCTCTCTCAAAAGTATAACCGACAAGAAATATTTGTCAGATTTGGAGTCACTAGTATTATCGGTGTCGTTGTAATCACCTGCATTGGTAATTTGAAATTGCAAATTCATTTATTTTGTTTTATCGTCAATGGATTTTCTGCATGTTGACAGGCGAAAATGACTGTCCATCAATTGGAAGAACGAGGCTGGTTCGGGGTTGTCTAATTAACCCAAGCCGTTTGGTATGACTCGTTCTAACGGGTTTAATGGCTCCGCTGGCCAATCTAAAAGTCCTAAAAGAAACAAATAAATAAATAAAGGAATGAAATAACTAACTAATTACTAATCACTGATATATATATATGTACATGTATGTATATAATTATTTTAAATAATATTTACAAAACAAATCTGTTTCTCTAATTTATGTGCATGTTATACAATTTGTGAGTTTTAATCTGAACTCACGAAAATCTATGAAAAGATGGTTCTTTTAATAAAAATAGATAAAGAAAACAAAATAAACTATTTCTTTTGTTTTTGTTTTTTTATCTCTATGTATCTGTAAGATTAAATATCAAAATACTATGGAACAAGAATATGTAGACGGCGAAAACCAGACCACATATAAGAGTTTTGAAAATAAAAGAAACAAACTAAGCTATTAATGAGTTGATCAACATGCATTTGACGTCTGTATGATCATGAATCGTCCATCCAGTCTGTCCACGAGATCAATATGTAGTAAACCTTTACGTTGTTCGGAATAAATGCCAAACAGTATATTGACTGCTGAATTTTAATGATAGAACGATAGGACGCAAATAATAACTATGATATTTGTGACTACAAGCAATTACACATAAGATAAATCTAACAGTAACAACCTGCTTTTAATCATTCAACAAGATTAAAGATAAACCTTATCATTTGAATTGAACGATCAATCACTATTTTCATATAACCGAAGCATAAAATTGTGGACTGTATGAAAGAAATTATCTTGACGACATAATAATTTGTGAAGACAAAAGCTATCAACAATTATCGAATTATCAAGATAAACAAACCATAGACAACAACAATATTTACAGATAGTTAAAGCAGAAATGTAAACATATGTACTATCCAAATTCGTGTATAAGTTGTCCACCTTCAACCCCAAGCCAAGATGTCTTGATTACAAAAAATAATGAGTTTTTAAAGCCTTCAGAAAGGTAACTGTCTTATCTTCTGAGATTAGATATTGATTACAAAAATAGAGGGGGGATATAACCACCCAGATCATACTAAATCTTATAAAGCTAAAAAAAGTTTATTCCTGTTTATACAAAAATATATCATAGATATGGCTAACAAGCCCCAAAAATGCTTCAGATCACTTGGTCACCACAAACTCCTAGATATCCTGAAAAGAAAAGAAAAAATAGAGAAACTTAGATATATATTTAGCCATTATTTTGCAAATTTCGAATTAGAATAGACTGGCTACAGAATCTGTTGATTCTATAGCTAGTCTATTTTAGTAATGAAATCCAATTTATTCAATGAACAAAACAATATAATGTATTTAATGAATAACCCTATTTTAAGATAAAAGAAATCTTACCTCTAACTGTAAAATCAAATCATATCAGATGATCTCAGAATTTATTATTGTTGTTGCAGTCTCAACATTTTTTAATATCACATTCCCTGTAGTTTTCATATGTTTCCCTTTTCTTTGAATGACAGACTCGAGCCTACGATTTTCATTTGTTAAGGCACCGACCTAATTTGTAAGAACTTTAATCTGTGACTGTAAAATAGGTATATCGGTGTAGTACTTGTCAATCCAGAATATGCAAGCTTCACATTGCGACTGTGTGACGGTCCCTTGGGAATAACCATGGTTGTGAATCGGGACGTCCCCAACATGGACTGTAGATTTGTTACCCAACTTAATAACAGGAAACCCTTCACTATGTTTCAGACAAGGCGGTAGATTGTCCACGAAGTTGTAAGACTGATCGAGGTCTGGTTGGAAAGAAAGAGGTTCTTCTTCAGCAAGAAATCTATCAATTTCGGAATCCGAACTCTCATGGATCTCGATCATCTTGATCGAGCTCACATGAGGGTTTGACTTGTTTCAGAGCTTCCTCAAAATCAACCTTCCAACTCTCTTATTTTTAAAACCCAAATCAACATCACCTTTAGACGTCTTGCCTGTAGGTCTGTTTGAATTTTTGACAGTCATTAGGTTGTGCAACTTGCTCATGGGTCTGCTCAACAACTTTTGGGTCGGGTAAAGGCTTACTGTGGGTGGTCGTAATGCAAGCCTAGGTAGATGAGGGGAGCATTGTAGGATAGACTACGATTTCCTCAATCACAGGCTTGTCAACCTCTTCAGCGTTGGGGTTAGCGAAACCATTTCTAGTTAAAAATGAATCCCAATCATCGTTCTACAACTTCAATTGATGTGCAAGCATAATTTGTATTAAACTGTGGTGGAAAAGGCTCGAATCCAAACGTTGTTTTTTATACCTCTTAGCCATTTTGTAAAGGCTCCTCCACAGATAATAAGGCATGTTTAAAGGAAACCCTATGAAATTCATGAGCAGACGCAGGTGATAAAGAAACACAAAACCAAAACGGCCTTCACAAGTGAAAAATTGTTTCAACACTACAAGCAGGCCATGCCATTGGGCTTTCAGTAAGGAGACTGACATACCTTTGTCACAGCCATTGATCTTCTGAGATGTAAAGAAAAGACTCCATGGAACCTCTTCTACCTTAGCATTCTTGAACCACTTCTGCCCGCTCGCAGGGAGTCCTGTTGCTTGGATTAAAAAGTCCTCTGTGACTTCGAGTTGAATGTCCCCCACCTTAGCTCTACATCCATCAAATGAGAGAGTGAATTTCTAAGCAGTCTGTAGGTTGAAACCTTGGAATTTCTCAAGGAAAACGAGCCAACCGTGACCCTCGAGATCTTCCCTGGCATCATCACATAGGAGCAAGGTCTGAGTGCCGTTAGGTTCGACCCTAACAACCGGGGCCATGGGAAATCGACAGGCAATCACCCAACACAGAGCATAAGGAGGGTTTGTAAGAGCAGACCAGAGCTATACTCCAAGCCCGAAAATCATCAACAGTCTATGGCGTATGAGCAGAAAATTCATAACGAAAAGATAGGCATTGTTTGAAATGAATGCGAGGGGTGTTGTAAAGCCCAAGACCAAGCTTTGAAATGATGGGCTGATTGTAATCGTATTGCCACCTCTCATATAGTACAGGCCACGAACAGAGCATTAAAATAAAAATGAGTGCGCAACAAAGTGGGTTCGGTCGTAAGGTTTGGGAGAGGGAAACTTGTAAACCAAAACCTAGTGATGAGGGAACATATGACCAAGAACCACACAAAAACCATATCAATGCTCAAATTAAAAGGTCCTTTGTTGATACAAATAACAATCCATAAGCATGCTTGACATTCGAGGAGTCAAAACAAAGAGAATAATCTTCATAGCAAGGAGCAAGGCTTCATTAATAAAAACTATAGAGACATTTTGCCTTTCATAAACTTCTCAAATAGAGTGGTAATACAACCATAACTTTTAATGCTTCGTTTTCATGCTTTCAGTCATGAACGAAGCATGAAAACAAAGACAATAGGAAAAATCGAAAACTTACAATTGTCGTTTCGAAAATTGCTTATGAAGAACAGAAAAATGTACGACCCCAATTAGGCAGCTACATAGACTATTATTTGATATAAAAACTTAAAAACATGTTGGGCTGCCAACACTGCCTAACTGTTGTACATAGTTATTACGAGGAAAATCACTCTATGGCATGGGGTAAACAACAACAAATGGAATGACTGCATACATCAACTCTAATCCCAAGTATGCTATAGAAATGAAAATGCTAACAAGATAAGATAAAGAGCCTACCTCATCCGAATGTTCGATGAAGACCATTGTTGAGAACGCAACTCATAGATTTATACTTGCAACTTGTCCTCAACAACCAAGATACACAACAATATGGTGATAATATATAATTTTATCACATACAATATAATAATCCATTAACATTCATAACAAATACGCCCATGGAATAATAATTCAAATATTTGCAAGATATCCATTGGATGAGGAAAGAGTATTTCTATTAAAATATGATCAACATAAGTATATAAGTGACAAACTTCCGTGTCGGCACGTCTCAGAACCGAGAAACTAAGTCCCTTCCAGCTGGGCCTCCACCACTTCAATCCTCCACCAAAGGCAAGCTCATATAAGAGAGACAATGAGGTTCTCCATCAAAGAGGGAAGAGCTTGGAGGATGAACGATGTGTTCAAACTTTAAAGGACAAAAGGATGCAGACTCAATGTGAAGTGAAAATTTCTCCAGAGTATCTTTGCTCTCAAAATTTGAATTCTCTCCTCCTCCACGGTTTGGATATGGCCCAATTTATAGCCTTCAAATGGAACTGAAGGGCTGAGTCAGAACATTTCCAGTATATAGAAGGTTAAGGATCATGGATCTCATGACGTGACATGGAAACCCAACACAATTTTTAATTTTGAGCACCAAACTTGATGTACGCGGGTTGTAGTGGTGCAACCTGCGTATACGCATGCTGTCTAACTTGTAGGGTGCATATATGTGGAAAAATATGATTTTTTGGCTCTGTGAAGTGCAAAAGGGGACTTCAAGTCTACATAGGGAAATGGAAAGGCCTTCTGAGCAAGTTGCATGGGGTGAGGAAAAACTTGCTATAACAGATGCCCCCTAATGTGTGAGGTCAGAGGATTATTTGCGATGGCCAAAATACATTCTAATTCCCAGAAGTGGAGTAATGGAGACTCAGCTGGAAGAACTAGTTGCTCATGAGAATATTATAATCCATAATGACTTTGTACACATGGCTACCAATTTGAATTACACTGCAAATCCATGTGGAAATATACCAACGACTATTCATGGCCATGAATAGGCAATACAAAGTAGATACATGCCATAGGTTGTCATAGTCACGAACAAGGCCCAATGAAAACCAGTCTCAAAATCAATCTGAAGATATTTGTATACAATGTAGTACAATCTTATCTCCCATGATTACCGAAGTCATATAGGTACTGGTCCAATGAATGATAGAAACAACTCAGGAAAGTTGCTACTATAAACTGATGTCTTTGAATCTTCTACACGATCCTCCAAAGGTGCAATTCTACATCGTGTGAATAGAGGAGCTGAGGTCAAACACAATGAGACTTCGTTTGATTACCGATCATTAATGTATAACATTAACAAACGTGAGACAACCTACCGATGATAAAAGTAGGTATCAAGGCACCAAGTACATTCTTATAAGTGTGAATAAAGGTGTTGAGGTCGAACACTTGAAGAATCCATTGATCAAAAGACATTGATGTATTCCCAACTGTCGATGGCGGGACAACCTGCCACTAATAACTGTAAGCCTCTAGGTACTCATGGGACTCTAGGCCTCGTTTCTAGAATAGATGAGTTGAAGTTGATGGAAGGAGACCTGCTGAAAGGAGAGCACTAAGGCATCTCTCATCAGTCAGCACGAGGTACAAAGCAATAGCTTGATGATTTAGAGGAACACGAACGAAGAGGATGTTCATGAACCAACGACCCTGTGCGTCTTTCACATGCACCAGATGCAAGTAGTGCACGAAAAAGTCTCTCTAAATAGCAACCAATAAGGAAAATTTCCGACAAAGGCAAGCAAGCCACCAATAAGGCTAATGGCATCCAAGACATTGCACGAATACCAATGTGTGAATATATTTCTTGTCGTCGAACACTAGGGAGACCCCCCAGTCAACGACCAATGAGGAGATGTCGACTGTTGGGTTCAAGGTTACCTACCCATAATGAAAGTAGGACTAGGGTGCATGGTAGGACTACAACTTCATGTAAATCTGAGACACGTTGAAAGTATGACCGACATGCAAAGTCAAGAGTTCTAAGAAACGTCCAACATAGGCTTATAGACATCCTTTGAACAAGAGCATGAGACATATGGAGGACTCTAACAACATAGACTTGATAATGAAACTTCATGATGCGGGAGACATCAATCAAACTCTCCATAGGGACTGGAAGAGTAACCAGTCAAAGGAGTAAACTCTAAGTAATGAGCTCAGCTTCCTAAGGTCATGCTAAACCAAAAATTTGGATGACAAGTGAACTCAAAAGTTTGTGCTATGTTCAAAGGAGACACGACTGTTGCCAATATGAGATAATGTTCTTTTCCTGCCCGTCTTTTTTTGTTTTTTCAAAGGAAAATGAATGTTATGATACAATGGAGGAAATGAGTGTCGCGAGTAAGCAACTAGTTCCAACAATGGAACATACCTATGCTCAATGCAAGTAGGTTCATGCAGGACATGGACACTCGGGGGAATGTTTCCTCTTAGGGTACATAGTGTCAAGCTGCAGAGGATATAAACAAGGCTCTACTTGGCTAGTGATGCAAATTGATGAGGTAATAGGCTTATAACGAGAAAGCGAGAACCGACAATAGGCTCAATACTGCAAGAAGGATAATGGAATGCAATTACAACTTAACTTAAAAGAATGTCCTTTTTCGTAAATTTAGTCCCCTAGGCCCGAAAAAGTAAAAAACAATACCCAAGAGAACTCTTCTAGCCACTAGTGACTAGAGTATTCATTTTTCAAAATTAGTCTACTTGGTCCGAAAAAGGGTTAAACTTACACCAAATAGATGTCCTTTCAAAGCCATTCAATGAGTGTGAAAGAGACAAGTTCACTCAACAATCTTTTCGCTTTTTATAGAGTCGAAAAAGAGCTTAAATCAATGTCGGGAATGTTGTTCTAAGCAGCATATCATGGGGGAGGCCAGGGCTCCCGTGGAGGACTTATGTTGAAATTCAACAGCTCAAAGATAGCTGACACAAGCTTGGGAATACCCAAAGCTTTCCAAGTTGAGGAGGATAAAATACTCGTAGAGGTTACCTTATCTACAATATATTGAAGAATGCCCCTTATTTGGAAGGGTGTAGAAGAAGGAAGTTGAGGCTCTACAAGATCATTCTAGTCAAAGGAAACCACCCTAGGACTTGGAGGGAGCATACTTGAAGATAGTGGAATGCTCCCTTGTTTAGAAGGTACAAGACTAAAAACTCTAAGGACATGGTCGAAGGATGCATCACCCTCCAAAAGAAGAGTTGGATTGACCGAAGATTACATCGGCAATGTCACTCCCTTAGACTTTTCACTCTCCAAGAGAAAAGTGGGATCGGCCAAAGATTGCATTAGCATGACCACTTCTTCAACCATTGGTTGAATAGGATGAGAGACAACATGGTCTAAAGACGCATCACTCCCAAAAACAGGACTGGTGTCGACCGAATATTGCATCGACACGACCGCTGGTTGAACATGATTATATCAACCAAAGAAGGATTAGAATATTGGGAAACAAAAGACGACTCGGAACCTGAAGGGCTATCAGACAAGGACTGCGCTTCTTGTACCACGACAGTAACGGGGCACAAACAAGTTACACAACCTCCATTACAAAGTCTACAAAGTAACTTGGGATTACATCCTCTACGTCTAAGCTTCTCGATCATATTAATGCCCCCAACATGACTTGTAGTGGCTAGTGACATGCTCCCAGCATGACTTGCAGAGGCTAGTAGCAGGTCTTCAACATGACTAACAGAGGTTGTTGACGAATCCCTGACATGACTAGCAGAGGTTGGTGATGAATCCCCAACATGACCAACAGAGGTTGGTGATGTATGTGTAGTGTGACTAGCAGTGACTAGAGTTACGCCCCCAACATGACATGCAACAGCTGGTTGTTGGTATTCAACATGACTTGCAGAGGTTGTTGACCTATATCCAACATGACTAACAAAGGTTGGTGATATAAAGCCAGTATGACTCGCAGTGACTGGACTTGTGATTCCAGCATGACTTGTAGCAATTGGTTGCGACATTTGAGACCAAGGTTATGGGAAAGACTGATTTTGGGAGATTGCGGGTGAGCAAGGGTTTTGGTATACACCATGGCCTTGTCTGACAGGATAGTATTCTCCTCCAAACTGATTCATAAAGGGTTGTAAGGCCATCGTCACCGAAGAAGTTGCTTGCGAAGAGAAAGCGACGTGACAAGGGTTACTCAGGTGAGGATATATGTTGCCCCCAGATGAAGGAACTTCGTGAAGGGGGTTGCCCATACTATAAAAATGACTCCCCCGGGATGAAACACCAGAGGACAGATGAAGGTCTACCATGGGAAAAGCGTTCGTAGGAATCAACATAACAGAAGAAGGATAGATGGACGAGATGTAATAAGTAGAATGACCGCCCATTTGAGCACTTGCTCCTGGAAAAGTGAAGCTAGGATTGGATCCATAGGAAGGAAGATTCCAACCTCCTGCCATAAGATTTGGTTGAGGGATATGATTCCCACCAAACGAAAAGGGAGAAAAAGGAGGCATCATGCCCCCAGACCCAAAACTAGGATTCACATAAGACAAGACAGAGGATGGCAAGTGAGAAGACATGTCTGGCATACCAAGAGAAAATTGGTTAGAGGCCCAAGGTATTGGTTGAGTATCATGATTCGATGTACCACTCAAAAATACAGAAGGATTCATTCCCATGGAATGATCCAGGTGGATATTGGTGGCCACCCACCTATTCCAACTGGCTCCTCGTGTCCGTTTTTGTTCATCATGTCTTGTTGTACTTTCAGGGTTGTTTTGGGGCCCTAAACATTGTTTTTTTTTTGGCTCACCACTATCAGACTATAGACAGAGTCAAATTCTAACGGCGGAATGTGTAGTTCTCTGAAATACCTTTCCAACGGGCTATCATGCACCTAAAACGTAAGTCATATGCAAAAGTTATGACCCTATGAAGTTGAGGTAACAAATTACACCAACTTACCCATAAGGCCCACATGACTTTTGGCGTTTCACCTTCTAGGGTTAGGTTTATGGGTGTCTAGGGTTTTGGCATTCATGAGTAATATGAAAAGGGCCTAAGGAGACTCATTGTAATCCATTCTGCTCAGATGGATGCACGTAGCAACCACATCTCTTCTCAGAGATAACTACCACCATTCAAGCAAGTTTCAATTTTGCAGTTTTACAGTTCCAGCCTATTTCTTTATTTAATAGAAGATATTGTTTAATGGATATTTGTTTTATTCTTCATATCTACGTGTTTAATGTGTTCAGTCTGTTAATCAGTTTGTTCCACTCCTAAATCTAGATCAGTGGTATCAAAGCGATTTGCTCTTCATTTATTTTTATTCGTGCATGTTCCCAACAAGGTCTGGGTACGAGAAGTTGGGACTCGAACCCATCGATCCATTACCAGATCGGTCGTGCCGAGCCCAACAACAACCCATGGGAGACGAAAAGAAAGATGATGGAGCAGGAGATCCTATTAAAATGTTGCTTGAGGAAGCCCTCACGTGAGAAAGGAACGAAATGATGGACAACTTCACGCAGATCCTTCGACGGTTGCCCACGGGAGAAGCATCTTCATTAAGTGGCCATGGAACCCCCTTTAAGGTATAGGTAAATTTTGATATTCCATTATTTGAAGGACTGATAGATGCAGATGTTGTAGACAAATGGTTGAATCTGCTCGAAGGATATTTTTCGGTCCACAATTTTTCCGATAGGGAAAAGATCACTTTTGCACTCCTCAAGGTCATTCCCCATGTGAAAGACTGGTGGGACACTTACTCCGAGCAAAGGACCATGGAGGAATTTGCAATTTTTGTGGTGGCTCCTACATGGGATTCCTTCTAGGACACCATTAAAGAATAGTACTACTGTTATCGAGCTAATTGTTAAGTGCGGACATAAATCAATCCCCCTAGCTTCACTACGAAACTAGAACAAAACAAGACAGTACACTACTCTTTCCTTAGATTTCAATTATCAAATCAGAAATGGATCTAGAACATACCTTTCAAATATTGAAGATCTGACTTCGCCAATGCAATCCAAGCTTCGTCACAAGGTTTATGAGAAATATCTACAAATAAGCACAAGCCAACGAAGACACGAATAACAGATTCTATTTGATATGAAACTATGTGCGTGATCAAGGAATCATACAATATGGACAAATAACATTCAAATAGGAAAGAAAAGTATATATGTATTAAATAATGTGGAAGAAAGATACAACCAGATGCCTTGATGTTGTCAGGTTCCTTCCAACAGTTCCTTGCTTCCCACACACTTCTAATCCACATATTCCGAGACTGTAGATCTGAAAGCTACTCACAATCTATCTTGACAAAGCAAAGCTCAAAGCCAACATACAAGCTCCAAAAACTCCAAGCTACAAAACTCAATTACAAGCCAATCTCATCTAACTTTCTCCATGAGAACTCCTCTCCTTTTATAANCTTCTAGAAGAATTGAGAAGATGCTCGTTTTTCCGACGTACAGGAATTTCCGCAGCCTAGCTATAGTGCAGCCTGCGGAAACTCCGCAACCTAGCTATAGAGCAAGGTGCGGAAATCAGGCATTTCCGCACCCTGTGTATAGTGCAACCTAAGAAAATCCTCCTTAATAGGGTTTTTATAAAGGAAAACACAACTTCTTCTCTCAAGGAAAGTTCTTCTCCCTTCTTTCTTCAAGAATTCAGGCCACTAACCCCTCTGAAGGCAACATATAGGTTTACATCATTAACGGTCATAGGGTTGACGAAAATAATGTGTAATAGAGAGCCCCCCAAAGTATGAAGCTAGAATAGAGTGATAACTGAAATACTTTGTCGAGTGTGTGTAGGGAACAAGGAACACGTCGGTCGAAAACCTGCCAACAAACAAGGAAATACAGTACAATAATATATCATCACTGAGGTAGCCATTCCCAAACTCAGAATACAAATGACTCAAAGCATAAATGTCGACATGCGAAGATCCATGTCAAGTAAGACAGGTCATGGCCACCAAACATACACTGTGGATCCATGCCAATATGACTCGAATCTTAACATAGCCACCAAAAATACATTGTGGATCTATGTGTTGAAGACTCAAATTTGAACATAGCCACGAGACATACAATGTGGATCTATGCAACAGTACAATATGAATATACTCCAACGCAACTTGAATCTATCAGAAAAGATCCAGGTTCTTCATCTCCACCACTCTAGTACGAATCTGACCATGCAAATGCATGTGCTGAAGTCGAACATGGTAGAAACCACTTGATTACCGGTCATTAATGAATACCGTTAATAAGTGTGAGGGAAATCACCATTAATGTTAATGACTCCCAAGGTACTCTAGTACAATCCAACAAATGTGAATTAATGAGCTGAAGTCGAACACTCGACAGAATCTCCCTATCAGGGGTTAATAATAAAAACCCATTGTTGAAAGCGAGGAAACCTGCCATTGAGGCATGCAAGTTCCAAGGTACCAATTAGTTTTCAAGTCTAATTCCTGGATAATGAGTTGAAGTCAACATGAAAAGACTCGTCATAGGAGGGCCTTAATGTATCCCCCATCAATGACACAAAACAAGTAACAATATTTGAAGTAGATCAGAGTAACAAGTGATTTAGGACTGACTTAGGGATGGCCGACACAATAGAAAGCTTAAGGACTGCAGAAATGGTCGACGCAATAGAAGGCTTGAGGACTACAGAAATGGTTGACGCAATAGAAGGCTTTTTGTATTGAAATTCTCTTTGAACATATTGACGACACAACAACTGTCTTGGAAACACTGACTCAACAACAGGGATCACATACCAATTTGTAATCTTATAAAGGAGTATGATCAAGAGACAAGTGGATTTTCCAACCTAGATACAAAGCGAGTGAAAGGGTGTCATGTTCAAAAGCGACTCTTCCATAGAATACAGGTTTAGATACATTTCTTTCTCAATTTCCCCCCACCATCTCTGGCGAGTACCTCTTTATTTTTACACAAGCTTGAGGAGGATAACATATGCTTGAAATGTAAGCTCATCCTTCGGGTGAGTCCTTCAGAGTATATTTAATGAACCCTAGGAAGGAGTGGTTCGGTTCCATATAGGTCTTTCGATGTTTGTTTAACGAGTCCAAAGAGAGAAAACTCAGGGTTTTTCATATTTAGAGAGTCTGAAAAACACTTAAAGAAAACTCCAATAAGTTCCTTTTTCGTAAGTTAGTCTGACGAGACCGAAAAAGAGATAACCTACCGCTCATCAGATGTTTTCTTCAAATACTTTTACGAGCATGAAAAGAACAAGATCGCTCGACAATCTTTTCATGTTTAGAGAGTCTGAAAAGAGCTTAAAGAGAACTCTAGGGGGTTCCTTTTTCATATAACCTTTACGAGTCAGAAAAAGTGATAAAAGTTTACTCGGTTACATTCTCAGGTATTTACGAGTATGAGAAAGAACAAAGACTAAGCTCGGAATTGTTTTCATTTTTACGCAAGCTTAAAACTAAAACAAAACTATGCTTGGGATAGATTTTATTTTTTCACAAGCTTAAAACTAAACAAAACTATGCTTGGACCTGGTTTCATTTTTACACAAGCTTCAACCATAGAAAACTATGCTTGAGGTAGGTGGTTTCATTTTTACACAAGCTTGAACCATAGAAAACTATGCTTGCGACTTCCCGATGCATGGTTCATGAATTCGCATGGTTGGTACTTAGCCCCCAACTTAAGAAGCTAGTAGCTCAACTTCAGCATGAAGTCTAGAGGCTGGAAGCAAATGCCCCCCAAGCTCCGTTTCATCCAACTACAAAGGAGAATGAAATGAAGCTTCAAATACTAGACAAAGGACTTGACTCAAACAGAGAGGGGGGACAATCTGTTTCATTTTTTAACGATCTTGACACAGGAACAAGAACTATGCTTGATAATCCAGGTTCAATCCCCAGACCTCTGTTTCATTTGTTAACAAGCTTGACATAGAAACGAGATCTATGCTCTTAACCTCTGTTTCATTTTTTAACGAGGTTGCCATAGAGACACAAAAACTATCCTCGTAACTGGTTTAATTTTTTAACGAGTTTGAAATCAGAAAATCATGCTCAAGGCTGGTTTCATTTTTTGATGAGATTGAAATCAGAAAAGCATGCTCATAGCTGGTCTTCTTGATCACGGCTTCCAAGAGGACAATGCTATGGAAGGATAGCATGTCAAGGGATAAAACTCGGTCATGGATTCCAAGAGATCTTCACTCGATGGAAGAAACACACTCTGGAAGGACACCATGTCGAGGGTCATGACAGGGGTGAAGAGATCAATATCTAAAAACCCTATCGAAGAGATCACCATGTCAACTACCAGATCTAAGTCATAAGAGACCGAGCTTACAGTGAGAGACTCACCTTCATCAACAGTTGAAGGCATGGGAGACAACACCACATAATTAACTTGTGGCGGGGGTGATACCATCTACATATAAGAACCATTTAGGGAGGTCATCCAGTCGGGACCAATGAATGAAAGTTGATCAATAGTCACAATTATTCCATCGTTTGGGAAAGATATCACACGAAAAAGAGTGGACACAATAGCTTTCATGGCATAGACATAATCCCGCCCAAGGAGTAAAGCGAAAATCAAAGGGGTCTTGGACTACCATAATGTCAATAAAGATAGTTTTCTCGCCCAAAGTTACAGGAAACTGAGGAAGGGTCCCTAAAGGTTGACTGGTTCTTCTGTTAAAAGCTAACAGATTATGCATAATCGACGCAAGATGAGGACAACCCAAAACTTGCCAAGCAATAGAGGACAAAATACTAACGGACGCACCTTCATCTATCAACTTTTGAGGAACGTTCCGACCACAAACCTGTACTGTAATTTGGAAAGGAATGTGAGAGGGAAGACGAGGTCCAGTTAGCACACCCTAATTAAAAAGGATGGCCTCATTACTTGGAGGAGGTTCCACGGGAGAAGGAGGAATGCCCCTCGGCACGGTAGATTCTATATCAACGAGAAAAACATGGGCAACATCAGGTTTACTCTCGAGTGAGAGAGTAGGATCGACCGATGACGAGATTAGTTCGACCACTTGGGTTTCATTCTCCAAGGGCAGAATGGGGTCGACGGGTAGAAATGGATCGACCACTTGGGTTTCACTCTCTAGCGGGA
>JASDQU010100938.1:109116-142136 GCA_032191745.1 Picea mariana | reverse complement strand
CTCTTCATTTTCATCTTTCTCTTATCCCTCATCCCCCTCTTCCTTTTCCTCTTTCTATTATCCCTCATCCCCCTCTTCCTTTTCTCTTCATCTTCTACTATAGTCCCGTAATATCCCCAAGTCCTACAAGATAATTGCATATACTCCTAACTATAAGGAGATAGATGAAAATAAAAATTTCCATGCCTTAGATATGATGAATTTAAAAACTACCAAACTCGTAGCTCCCTAAGATATCAAACACTTTGACCATAGTACATTATCTTTGGTTAATTCCATTACTTGTATATATGTTGAATGCACACTTGAAACACCCTGGCATTTATATAAAAAAAAAAACACTCTAAGTTCAACCCAAAATAATGAATGGAGAGATGTTGTAGTACAATTTGAGAGGAATCAAATGTTAAAGGTTGAACAAGTTTCCCTTATATAGGATAAGTTAGGAATCCATGTATAATAAAATACTTAATGTACAATAATTTTTTACTAGTTTCCAAACTTGAGTACCAACTCCTTTGCTTGTTTTTCTATGTCAACTTTGATGGTAATTAACTCCAACAAATTGGTGCAAGTAGGAACAATCAAATGAGCTTCCAAGTTTCCTTGACCTCATATTCAAACTTTTATTGAAGAGTATTCTAGAACTCTCTCCTTACCATGGATACAATATTTTTAATGAACTTATCCTTGGTTTCCTTGTATGCATTTGAAACTACTACTCTGGCATGTTCATTCTATGTGTGGTGAAGCAATGCTAATAGGTTGTTTGTCAATAACTCCTTCATCAATCAACAATGCTAGAGAGTTAGTTTATGCATCTTTGCATGTATTGATCTTATGTGTGTATATTTTCAATGTTCACATCAAATTATACATATATTTTATTCTATGGATTTTATGTACTTAACCTAGCAGAGTGTTGTAATAAATCTACAGGTCATATGGTTTCTCATGGGGATTCCTCAGATAATGATGCTAGACATAGGGAAAGAGAGGAACGTGAGATAAGAAAAGGCAAAAAAAAACGCAATTGATGAAGGCAGAAGTAGCAAAAAGACCCTGGTGAGTCATAATTATATACTTTATGATTGTTATATAATATGGAAAATATGTATTTATTTACAAAGAGTTACATTTATAATTCTAATCACCACTTTTTGTAGTATGTTTTACATCGCAAAAAATCTTGATAAAAAAACTACATCATTTATCAAGACTACGAAAAAAAAAAAAAAACAGAAAGTTTGATGGGTCTTAGTCCCACTAGATTTGAGGATGTTAGCCATGGTATGATTTATCCTACATTTTTCAAAAAATTAAGAATATAATTGAATCCAATATACTACAATTCCCATGGCACTTATTTACTCTATGATGTGCGTATCAGTGTTTGAACAAAGAGCATTGAGATGAGGATGAACAAATATGAAGATCTATTTCATCAACAAAAGATAGAGAAGATGCATTCAATGATGACAATATGCATATTACTTATAAAGGAGAGATTTTAAAATTTGGCAGCAATACAATTGTCCATCATGAATTTTTTTACATGGTCATGAAGGAGTGGTCGAAAGAATACCACAAAAATTGGGAAAATATAAGTACTTGTAGTAAGCATAGAGCATTACAACATCTACATAGAAGGTTCCTAAATTTACAATTTGTGAGAAATGGGGCCTTCATATATTCTTTAAAACTATCAATAGGAGAAGAGACATACAAGGTCAAATATGTTCAGATTAGTCTTCTATGTACTCACTCATGTTTCTTGTCCTTCATATTTTATATTTCAATATGTATAATCATTGAATTGTATAGGTGACTTCAATTTCTATGGTTTTGAACAAGTTTTTTAGAAACACTGAAACTTTTACTAAGCAAGGCAAAGGGTATCAGAAAAGACCATATGATATTGACAAATCTATATGTAAAAAACATCATGAACGATTTCGTAGAGGTTAAGAAAATCACAGAAGAGAAGCAGGCACGAGGAGTGGACCCCAAAACACAACAAGTAAAAGACACAAAGGTAATAAATAATAGATGCTTGAAGTTATTTATTTTTATATGCTTGAAGTTATTTATTTTTATATGCTTTTAATTATTTATTTTGATATGTTATTATCTTGTTATCTTCCTTTCATCTAATCTTGTAGTACCATTCGCACACTCTTTTGTCCATTTGGTAGACACTAGTAAACTTGCCATTTCTTATATTCTATTATCTATAGGCATGAGTGGATACAAATAAATTAATTGTTACACATTCTTCGGGTCAAGCTCGGAGGTCCACGATTATAAGGCACTTTGTAAGTTTATCAATATAATTTCATCTATTATGCTAAAGTACTAGCTAGCTTAATATATGTGATTATTAAATATGGATTTCCCTTGTTGCATATATTTAAATGACTATTGTCGTAAGCCCATTGTGGAAGAACTAAAGTATGCCTTGAAGAAGGGTTACAAAAGAACGTGGAAGATATGTAGCCCATACCCAACGTAAATAATTGTTAATTATATGTTTATCTTCTATCTCATATATAGTTGAAATTATTCATTCATTAATCAAAATATATTATACTCTTTTAGAATGATAATGACGAGGGTGACTCAGAGGAATCAAAGGATATTGACAACAATTTAACTTATATGTTTTTTATTACATCTTTGATAATAGCAATTTTTTATTTTATTTAACTAATGTTTTTTGTTATGTTTTTACAGAGTGAGGATGACGAGGGTTCTAAAGATGAAGAGGGCACTTACAATAGTTTGATCAACTTCTGATGTCAAATTTATTTACAAGTGTACATTTCCTTATTGTGGAAGTGCACCACTTATTTACAAGATTACCATGTAAGTACACCTCTTATGCCTTAGCTAGCTTCTACCATTGGCGCTCACAATCATGTAAGTACATGTATCATCCTTTTGCTCCCACTCCCATATTTTCTTTCTGACATCTCTTTCATAATCTAACTATTGTAATCCTTTCTTGATAATTATACTCATTCCATTTGTTGTCATGGTTTAGCTATTTTAGTTAAATTAATTGCTCATTTTCTCATTTCAACATTCACAAGTCATAGTTTGGTTGCTACTTTTCTTTCATAGTGATTAGAATTTTTTGTATCCCCTCCAGGAATTCGTTTTTTATCATGAATCAATGCTTCTGGATCTTTCTTCTTTTATTTTGCCTTAAATATGCTTGACATCATACTCCTTGCATACATGTGCCACAACTCTACTTTATTTAAAATATTTCTTAGGGCATGGGGTGACATGCAAATGTTGAGCAAATTGGTGATCTAGATACTGGACAACCACCCCCTTGAAGTTAGGCTAATTAACTTACACTACATACATTAGTGGGTTCCTCCCATGCATCATTGATTTTCCATTATTGTTGCCTTCATTTTTTATTTGTCTTATATCACTCACTTGTCTTCTACTCCCGCAAGGGGCGAAATATGTAACATATGGATTTTTCACTTTAATGTTGACATACACTTACCCACCTAGAGTATAGGAATGTGACGTGCCTCTATGTGATTGTTGTATATGACCTTCCTAGTGATGAAATTAATATTTTTCTATCGTCCTTCTATGTTGGATCACCTTCCTCGATTCCCCTTACCTTAGCTTAGGTGTGCTACCTCTTATGGATGTCTAGTGCTTAGGTAGGGTTGCTTACTTTATTTCTCTTTGCTCCTTTGGCCTTTGGTCATTGGTTTGGTTCATTTTGACCCTTTCGAGGCACTTGTTTGCGGTATTTCCTCACTCAATGGGTTGGGTTTGTGGTGCAAACCTCTCAATGCATCCATAATTACTTATGATACTTCATTATAGGGCCTTGATGACACAAATCAATTTAGGTTTTTTATCCAAGGGGTCAAATGAGTCAAACCTTCTTTAATTTTTCCTGATCTCAAGGCAACATGAATTTCCTAAAATTATTGCGACTATGTAATGTGGTATGCTAAACATAGAGCCTGTATTTGGGGAATTTATAGTGGCATGATGCTAGAGACTCATGATATCAGATCAAATTACATGGCTTGACTTTTACGTACAAGTCATCCTTAAGAATGGTTAGTCTAACTTGCATCTATGCCTTGAGGTCATTCCCTTGCTTATTTATACCAATCAATTCCTCTTGAGATTATCTTGCAAGCACACAACTGGATTGGCCTCAAATATTGATCTAGCTTCCTAACTCTTCTTCCATGCTCGTGGGCTACTTGTTCTTGTCTTCTCCAACACATCTACAAGGATATCTTGTTGTTAGTTTGGTTCTAACCTTGAAATCTCGTTGCTTGGTCATAGGGCATCTTCGTGGGTTTTGTCCTTTCATACCTTGGTCGATTCAACTCTTCCACATCAAGGGAGGTTATAATACAACTGTGGCAAGGGAGGTATCAACCCTTTTGAGGGAAATTTTGGTGATCACTCACCACTTCATTGTTATACTATATTTTATGGTAGATCCATTTTTATATATTGCATTGTATTAAAAATTGGGTACAACTATGTTTTGTATAGAGATTGAGTTGTGTGTGGAGGTTTGTTTAGGAGGTGAGACACTCTTTCAAAGGCCTATCACATCCCTCATATTCAACCCAATAACCTTCAACACCTACAACAACACTCATTTGGGTGAATTCTTTCACTTTTCTCTTTGATTTAATCTTTAACACTTAGGTTAATTAGTTCATTAAAGGAATTGTAGTGAATCAACCCTAGGTTATGTACTTTCTTAGGTTAATTAGTTCATTTGGGTGAATTATTTCACTTTTCTCTTTGATTTAATCTTTAACACTTAGGTTAATTAGTTCATTAAGGTTAATTAGTTCATTAAAGGAATTGTAGTGAATCAACCCTAGGTTATGTACTTTCTTTTGTTAATTTGTTGTTAACACCCGATCACTATTGATACCTAATCAAAGTACCCCAATCAATCAATAGCCCCATGTTAACATAATCGACCCTAAATACTAGCTAATATAGTGGCCTTCATCTATTCTTTTATCTATCTCTCTTCTTACCCTAGAGTTTCTTGATTTTGTCCTAAAACTGAGTGGTGATTCCACGCTCTCCTTCCTCCTTGTGGTAGTGTGGATCTATTCACTTGCAACATTTGGCATGAGTCATTGACACCCATGAGGTTCCCAAACCTCTTTGACTTAGGTCTTAATAATATACTCATGAGAGACTCTACTCATAAAATACCCTAATAGGGTTCGCTCCTTGAAAACAATACAAACGTTATCATAGTTAGAAACAAAAATATCAATAGAGATTTCCTCAAGTTCGGGATTACCTCTCAATACATCTTGGGCACAAAATTTGTTGGTTCTTCTGGTGGTATTATGACAAGAGCTCCTATTTCTAGTGCCTACAATAGTTGGATCAATATATCCATTATTGGGCAGAGGAGAGGCATTTAATACTTCCCTAAAGCCTTGTGCAATGAAGTCTAGCTCAAGCAAAAGCTACTGACAATTAGTAAATGTGACAATATAGTGAGGGAGGGAGAAGGAAACGGAGAAGATGAGATTTTATAATCGCATAAACTATTCCAAGATGCCACAAGATAAAGGTATCCCATTATGGTTTCACACACCCACACCCACATGATATGTCCTACAAAGTGTTAGAAAGTAATAGATGTGCTCGTTTAACCATAGATAATATAACAATATTGTCACCCAACCATAGTCCGAAGCCACCCCCGAGCACCTTAACGTTGACAGAGAATTATTACGAAAACAAACCAATAGCCAACCATGGTTAATGCATAAAGATAACCAAGACTGATCGAAAAGTCCAACCATAACCATAGAAAGTCTGAGCCTAAACCAGGAATACAGATTGCAACAGTTGTCAGCTTCAACTGCTTCCTAGACTTGCGCACTTGTCCAGTTTCTGCAGTGCACACCTCTTCCCAGCTGAAATTTTGAGTTGTCTGATGCAAAATGAGGTCTGGCTACTTGTATTTATATTGTTTTTACTGAGTTGTCTAGGTCGACTTCTCATTCTAGATGCTAAATACTTAATATTAATTATTTCCTTGAGCTGACTTGTCTTCTAGGGTTAGGTTTAATGCTTTAGGGTTTCTTCTTGCTTCCTGGAATATTCTATTCTCGTCAGGGTTACATGTGGAGGTAAATACCTCTCGCAACTACCATAATATCAATACTCCCTCCTAGTTAGGGAGGTATTGAAGGCAATGGTCTTGAGCACAAACATACCATTCAACCGGTAGCATCATCATAGCCATACATGTTATCTCATGATTAGATCATGAGCACCATCATCGTTGTCATCTGATAGCATCAATTGCATCATCTCTCAAAGCCATACTTTATCCAAGTAGTCAGGCATGATGTTGAATAAGTCACTCACTCCACAGAGTGATACAAGGATCATTCTTCTAATCTGGACATACATCCTAGAAGAATGATTATCCCAACATATGTTAAAATCTACACCATGGACTACAAAGACCATTCCTATAGAAATGTCTATCTAGGACTATTTTCTAATAAATTTATAGAGGTTTCTCTCAACCTGTATGCCTTAGAAAATATCGATCTTGAACAATTTTCCTAATCGGGCCACAATTTGTGCCTTAGGAAAATACTAGTCCATGACATGTCAACAAACTATCAACTTGGACCATTCTCCACAGAGAGAATACCTGTCCACCAATAATTTGTTCTATCTGGACCATTATCTACCTGGAGAATGTCTGTCCACAAGCACACTGACTATCTATCTAGTTGATAATCATTTTCAACACTATTGATAGTCTTCATGGTAATCAAAACAATGTTATTCAATAGAACATAACTGTGTTTATCCACAGTAGTACACAACTACAATCCAGTGGTACACTACCACACCAAGTAGCACACTGCTACTTAATCAGTGACACATAGTCACAACAAGTGGAACACATCCACCACAGTAGCATACATCTATTGTCCAGAGACATACAGTCTCCATAGCAATCATATCATCAGATATCAACCTGCACAAACAAACAATATCATGATATAAACTGAGTCATCTGGTCCATTCTTCCACTCACACCTGTGAGATCTAGAAGAGTATCTACCCTTAGAAAGTAAAACATCAGCCATGAGCTGTCTTGAATATTCTTCTCAAGCATAAAAGAACAAATATCATGATTTCTAAGCCTGAACCATTCACCTATATAGGCCATTCCTCCGACACTAAACAAAGTGCAACCTGGAGAGAATGAGTCTGCCCTAGGGAATGCATGTCCATGATTGTTGAACCTGGACCATTCACCTAACTGGGCCATTCGTCTGGCACTAAACAAAGTGCAACCTGGATAGAATGAGTCTGCCCTAGGGAATGACTATCCGGACCATTTCCTAAGGAAATGACTGTCCAGACCATTTCCTAAGGAAATGACTGTCCTGCACCAACCTCCAAAATGGACCGTTCTTCGAAACTGCTCACAACTTCAAAATAATGACTACCTAGTGAGGCAGACAATTCTACTTGACCACTACTAAGAGTGATTGTCAAGAAGAAATATTGTCCTATACCATTCCCCCACACTGGCCACAAGGGGAATCGTTGTCTATGGTACATGAACAATTTATCGAACCATTTTCATTACGAAAATGACCATCCGATCTGGACCATTTTACGAATTGGAAAATGCATGTCCGTCAGAAATCTCAAACCACTTTTCGAACTAGAAAGGAATTGCTCATCCTGGACCATTTTTCGAACTGAAAAATGACTTCCCATAAATCAATAACATATCAATTCTCCCTCCCAACCTGGGAGTCGTCTCTTCTCTTTTTAATAAGGAATTCGTCTCCACGAGCTCCAACTTGTTTCTTGAGTACACAAACTTTTTCATCTTGGACAAAGGCTTTACCAAAATATCTGCTATCTGCTCATCTGTGCAGATATATTGGAGAACCACTTCTCTTTNNNCGGTCCTTTTGGAACATTGGTTTTCTCTGAAGTCTTCATATAGATCTGATCATTACAGTATATCATGGTTAGATTTAGCTCTTTTGTTTCCTGCTAGCTCATGACATCGTGGCGAGACTCAAACTGGAACATATCCAAGTGTCACTTCTTTTGTTATCATGAGAGTTTGTCATGGATTAGCAATCCATAATCCTAGACTTTTGAATAACCATTCTGATACAATACCTCTGTTATAGAAAGTTTTCACCACGCTTCTAATGTGGATGAGAGGCTTTGCACCAAGTTGTTTGAATCCATACAAGATCTTTTTCCATCTGCATACAAGGGTCTCTTTCTAGTACACCTCAAAACCTTGAGGTTGCTCTTCATATGATTCTTTGTTCAATTACCATGTTGAGGAGAATAGTCCTTACATTCATCTGATGTAAGCTCCAAGCCATGGATAATGCAAAAGATATAATGGCTCAAGTAGAGGTATGTCTGATTACTGGAACAAGCTATCATCATAGTCTTCTCCCTCCATCTAGGAGAACCTTTAGTTCTGGATCTCGCAATGCTTCCATTCATAAGTTTTTTGTACGTTGTTCTTCATCACAACTTTCATTTCTTATGCTTGATTGTTTCTAGTGAGTTCAAACCAAGTTGGTAGTCTTGTGATTCTCGATATAATGACTGGTTGTTCTGGCTTTTCTTTCTCTCTTGTAATCTTCATGTTCTTCCTCATGTTTCTCTTTGGCTCTTGGGTCCGTGGAATTTTCTATAGATTCCATGCCTTGAAGATTCCAACTTCTTCCTTTCATCATGGGATCATGGATGTGGATGGACAACCAAGGATACTTTAAGGCTTCTTTTCGAAGAAGACTTCTTCTAAAGTCAAACTAAACACGTGTTGCTTTTCATGGTTACTACCATTGATGGGAACATGGATAGATACTACATAATCCTCAATGGATCACATTGTTTAGGATTAGCTCCCTCCTAATCCTTGCTTCATGCATGAATGTGTGCTCTTCTTTTGGAATTATATAATCGGCTCTCTCCATCTAAGAGAGTCCAGGCTTTCGTCTGCATTCTTATTGCCTTCTGCAAAGTGTCACGAGTCTTTTTCTGATGTCCTCTTGATTGTTGACTTCTTTATGTTTTTACTTCTTCTAGGTTTTTTCAAGTTTGATTCTAATTTTGGCTTATCTTGTAGCTGTTACTTATGTTAATAGATTCTACATGAATTGTTACCAGGGGTTGTCGATGTACTTCATCCTTTCATGTGTATTGTATGCCTTGTAGTCATCGTGATAACAATCCTTATCTTGTTGTTCTTCCATAGGTATTGTTTCTCTTTGAACATCTTATCTTCTAAGAAATAGATATGCAAGATATGTACAGAAACTATGTAAACATGGTATGTACAAGAATTATAAAGAATATTGTTACCTTGTCTTAGAAGAAGAAGTTTGTTTTATTCTGCTTGGCCTTCTTTGAGGGTTCCCTTTCTTCGTCAACTGATGCTTCGTGTGTTTCCTTCCTTTTCTTTAACTCGGGACAATGATTCTTGTAGTGACCATATTTTTGATAGTTGAAGCATTGCATTTTTGACATATCTTTCTCTTGATTTGGTTTCTTCCTTGAGCCAAACTTCTTTTTATTCCTAAAATTCTTGAACCTTACTGTGAAGGCTTGATCATTGTATTTCTTTTTGGGTTTCGCTTTTGCACTAATCCTTGATTCTTCTTGTGCACATCAAGTCCAAAGTTCTTCAAATGTAGGATACTCCTTCCTTGTGTTTATGCTTGCGACAAATGCATCCCATGTCTTGGGAAGACCATTGAGTACTATATTTACCAGTTCCTTCTCTGAAATGATCTCTTCAATAGCTTGTAGTTGATCTCTCAACTGAGAGATTCTCACAAGGTATGATGTTATGATGTCATCATCATTCATTTTCATGTCACGGAGCTCATTCTTCAGACTCATTACTTGTCCAATGTTTCTGACTGAGAAGAGGTTTGTTAGGGCATCATACATCTTCTTAGATGAGTCAAGCTGGGAGATGTGGTGCATGAAAGGGTTCTTGCGCTTACATTATCATGGATAGAGTTAATACAAGGGCCATTTCCCTATGGCGGACAACAAAAACGAATAACCGAACAATCATAACAAGAATTCATGTGGTTGTGGTTTCGTTCATATGGTCTGGAGTTGGACGGCCCGCTTCACCATCGATGAGATAAAAGATTGCAGAGTCCACATTGACATTTGCCTTTGAAATATAAAATGCAAATGACAACATTGTACTTTCAAACCTTTCATATCACTGTCATGACCTCGATGTGTTAAAATGGAGTAACCGTCCGTATTGAAACTTTTGATCTGTAATGTAGTGAAACGAGCATAATCGCATTTAAGAACAACGATAGTGCATTGATGATTGTCTGCTTCATAGGAGTTCACTTTGCTTCCGCTAGCCCAATGGTCGTCTAGACACTCTGCCTCTATAGGCATTCAACACAGCTAAGACGAGATAATTCTATAACAACAAATTCCTTAGTATTTTGAATATCATTTAATCAAATACGAAACGAATTATACCTTTCTAGTCTACAAGTTGACAACATAGACTCTCATTGTAGATAACATTTTTTACATGGTATAATAAATTTCAATGGGTCCAGTACTGAATTGCAGTATTTGTGGCATCAAATGTCTTGATTTTAATCGAACATGACCAATAATGATCTCTAAATTTAACATATTCACCAATTATTGATGGCTTAGCTTTTAGAACTAACCAAATATTTTCGAATCGACAAACTCCTATTTGTTTGTGCGTTGCAAAGTGAAGCCCGGTCTTCGATCCCCTGGTGACCTCAGTGGGACCCTCAAGATTCTTTCGGATCAAATTTTTTTTAAGTGTGTTGCAAAGTAAAGTCCAATACCCCGGGCGCCCGAAACCCTGATAGCCTGATCTACTGGATCAACTCTTCACTTATAAAAAGTTTGCAACATTTGCAAGGACCTGGAGGATCATTATTTGGTGTGGTCAGTGGTCAAAGTACTCCACAAGCTCTTTTGAGGTTATCGAACCAGACTCATCTCAAGAAGAGAAATTTGCACAAATAATCCCTCTATTGTTATTTAGTTGAGTTTATCATTGGAAAATACCATAGCGCACCGAATAGAGGAACACCTCTCATAAACTCTTGAACATTTGACGACAACAAGAATGCAAAACATCTCTCTCCAAAGTATAATCGACAAGAAATCTTTGTCAGATTTGGAGTCACTAGTATTATCGGTGTCGTTGTAATCACCTGCATTAGTAATCTTAAATTGCAAATTCAATTGTTTGTTTTATCGTCAATGGATTTCCTGCCTAACTGTTGTACATATTTATTACGAGGAAAATCACTCTATGGCATGGGGTAAACCACAACAGACGGAATGACTACATACATCAACTCTAATCCCAAGTATGCTATATAAATGAAAATGTTAACAAGACAAGAAAAAGAGCCTACCTCATCTGAACGTTCGATGAAGACCATCGTTGAGCATGCAACTCAAAGCTTTATGCCTGCAACTTGTCCTCAACAACCAAGATACGCAACAATATGGTGATAATATATAATGTTATCACATACAATACAATATAATAATCCATTAACATTCATAACAAATACACCCATGGAATAATAATTCAAATATATGCAAAATATCCATTGGACGAGGAAAGAGTATTTCTATTAAAACATGATCAACATAAGTATATAAATGACAAACTTCCATGTTGGCACGTCTCAAAACCGAGAAACTAAGTCCCTTCCAGCTGGGCCTCCACCACTTCAATCCTCCACCAAAGGCAAGCTCATATAAGAGAGACAATGAGGTTCTCCATCAAACAGGGAAGAGCTTGGGGGATGAACAATGTGTTCAGACTTTAAAGGACAAAGGGATGCAAACTCAATGTGAAGTGAAAATTTCTCCAAAGTATCTTTGCTCTCAAAATTTGAATTCTCTCCTCCTCCACGGTTTGGATATGGCCCAATTTATAGCCTTCAAATGGAACTGAAGGGTCGAGTCAGAACATTTCTAGTATATGGAAGGTTAAGGATCATGGATCTCGTGACGTGACATGGAAACCCAACATAATTTTTAATTTTGAGCACCAAACTCGATGTACATGGGTTGTAGTGGTGCAACCTGCGTATACGCATGCTGTCTAACTTGTAGGGCGCGTATATGTGGAAAAATATGATTTTTTGGCTCTGGGAAGTGCAAAAGGGGACTTCAAGTCTACATAGGGAAATGGAAAGGCCTTCTGAGCAATTTGCATGGGGTGAGGAAAAACTTGCTATAACAGATGCCCCCTAATGTGTGAGGTCAGAGGATTATCTGCGATGGCCGAAACACATTATAATTCCCAGAAGTGGAGTAATGGAGACTCAGCTGGAAGAACTAGTTGCTCATGAGAATATTACAATCCATAATGACTTTGTACACATGGCTGCCAATTTGAATTACACTGCAAATCCATGTGGAAATATACCAAAAACTATTCATGGCCATGAATAGGCAATACAAAGTAGATACATGCCATAGGTTGTCATAGTCACGAACGAACAAGGCCCAATGAAAACTAGTCTCAAAATCAATCTGAAGATATTTGTATACAATGGAGTACAATCTTATCTCCCATGATTACCAAAGTCATATAGGTACTGGTCCAATGAATGATAGAAACAACTCAGGAAAGTTGCTATTATAAACTGATGTCTTCGAGTCTTCTACACGATCTGCCAAAGGTGCAATTCTACATCGTGTGAATAGAGGAGCTGAGGTCAAACACAATGAGACTTCATTTGATTACCGATCATTAATGTATAACATTAACAAATGCGAGACAACCTACTGATAATAAAAGTAAGTATCAAGGCACCAAGTACATTCTTAAGAGTGTGAATAAAGGTGGTGAGGCTGAACACTTGAAGAATCCATCAATCAAGAGACATTGATGTATTCCCAACTGTCGATGGCGAGAGAGCTTGCCACTAATGACTACAAGCCTCTAAGTAGTCATGGGACTCCAGGCCTTGCTTCCAGAATAGATGAGTTGAAGTTGATGGAAGGAGACCCGATGAAAGGAGAGCATTAAGGCATCTCTCATCAGTCAACACGAGGTACAAAGCAATAGCTTGATGATTTAGAGGAACACGAACGAAGAGGATGTTCATGAACCAACGACCCTGTGCATCTTTCGCATGCACCAGATGCAAGTAGTGCACGAAAAAGTCCCTCTAAATAGCAACAAATAAGGAAAATTGCCGACAAAGGCGAGGAAACCACCAATAAGGCTAATGGCATCTAATACATTGCATGAATCCCAATGTGTGAATATATTTCTTGTCGTCAAACACTAGGGAGACCCCCCAGTCAGCGACCAATGAGGAGATGTCGACTGTTGGGTTCAAGGTTACCTACCCATAATGAAAGTAGGACTAGGGTGCATGGTAGGACTACAACTTCATGTAACTCTGAGACACATTGAGAGTATGACTGACATGCAAAGTCAAGAGTTCTTAGAAATGACCAACATGGGCTTATAGACATCCTTTGAACAAGAGCATGAGACATATGGAGGACTCCAACAACATAGACTTGATAATGAAACTTCATGATGCAGGAGGCATCAATCAAACTCTCCATAGGGACTGGAAGAGTAACCAGTCGGAGGAGTAAACTCTAAGTAATGAGGTCAGCTTCCTAAGGTCATGCTAAACAAAAAATTTGGATGACAAGTGGACTCAAAAGTTTGTGCTATGTTCAAAGGAGACACGACTGTTGCCAATATGAGATAATGTTATTTTCCTGCCCGTCTTTTTTTGTTTTTTAATAGGCAAATGAATGCTATGATACAAGGGAGGAAATGAGTGTCACGAGTAAGCAAATAGTTCCAATAATAAAACATACCTATGCTCAATGCAAGTAGGTGCATGCGGGACGTGGACACTCAGGGGAATGTTTCTTCTTAGGGTACATAGTGTCAAGTTGCAGAGGATATAAACAAGGCTCTACTTGGCTAGTGATGCAAATTGATGAGGTAATAATCTTATAACGAGAAAGCAAGAACCGACAATAGGCTCAATACTACAAGAAGGATAATGGAATGCATTACAACTTAACTTAAAAGAATGTCCTTTTTCGTAAATTTAGTCCCCTAGGCCCGAAAAAGTAAAAAACAATACCGAGGAGAACTCTTCTAGCCCCTAGTGACTAGAGTATTCATTTTTCGAAATTCGTCTACTTGGTCTGGAAAAGGGTTAAACTTACACCAAATAGACGTCCTTTCAAAGTCATTCAATGAGTGTGAAAGAGACAAGTTCACTCAACAATCTTTTTGCTTTTTACAGAGTCGGAAAAGATCTTAAATCAGACTCAGGAATGTTGTTCTAAGCAGCATATCATGGGGGAGGCCAAGGCTCCCGTGCAGGACTTATGTTGAAAGTCAACAACTCAAAGATATCTGACACAAGCTTGGGAAAACCCAAAGCTTTCCAAGTTGAGGAGGATAAAATACTCGTAGAGGTTACCTTATCTACAATATATTGAAGAATGCCCCTTATTTGGAAGGGTGTAGAAGAAGGAAGTTGAGGTTCTACAAGATCCTTCCAGTCAAAGGAAACCACCCTAGGACTTGGAGGGAGCATACTCGAAGAGAGTGGAATTCTCCCTTGTTTAGAAGGTACAATACTAGAAACTCTAAGGACATGGTCAAAGGACGCATCACCCTCCAAAAGAAGAGTTGGATTGACCGAAGATTACATCGGCAATGTCACTTCCTTAGACTTTTCACTCTCCAAGAGAAAAGTGGGATCGACCAAAGATTGCATCAGCATGACCACTTCTTCAACTGTTGGTTGAATAGGATGAGAGACAACATGGTCTAGACACGCATCACCCCCCAAAACAGGACTGGTGTCGACTGAAGATTGCATCGACACAACCGCTGGTTGAACATGATTATATAAGCCAAAGAAGGATTAGAATATTGGGAAACCAAAGACGACTCAGAACCCGAAGGGCTATCAGACAAGGACTGCACTTCTTGTACCACGACATTAATAGGGCACAAACAAGTTAGACGACCTCCATTGCAAAGTTTACAAAGTAACTTGGGATTACATCCTATATGTCTAGGCTTCTTGATCATATTAATGCCCCCAGCATGACTTGTAGTGGCTGGTGACATGCTCCCAGCATGACTTGCAGAGGCTAGTAGCAGATCTTCAACATGACTAACAGAGGTTGTTGACAAATCCTCGACATGACTAGCAGAGGTTGGTGATGAATCCCCAACATGACCAACAGAGGTTGGTGATGTATGTGTAGTGTGACTAGCAATGACTAGAGTTATGCCCCCAACATGACATGCAACAGCTGGTTATTGGTATTCAACATGACTTGCAGAGGTTGTTGACCTATATCCAACATGACTAACATAGGTTGGTGATATAAAGCCAGTATGACTCGCAGTGACTGGACTTGTGATTCCAGCATGACTTGTAGCGATTGGTTGAGACATTTGAGAGCAAGGTTCATGGAAAGACTGATTTTGGGAGATTGCGGGCAAGGAAGGGTTCTAGTATACACCATGGCCCTGTCTGACAGAACAGTATTCTCCTCCAAACTAATTCATAAAGGGTTGTAAGGGCATCGTCACCGAAGAAGTTGCTTGCGAAGAGAAAGCGACGTGACAAGGGTTATTCAGGTGAGGATATATGTTGCCCCCGGGTGAAGGAACTTCGTGAAGGGGGTTGCCCATACTATAAAAATGACTCCCCAAAATGAAACACCAGAGGACAGATGAAGGTCTGCCATGGGAAAAGTGTTCGTAGGAACCGACATAGCAGCGGAAGAAGGATAGATGGACGGGATGTAATAAGTAGAATGACCGCCCATTTGAGCACTTTCTCTTGGAAAAGTGAAGCTAGGATTGGATCCATAGGAAGGAAGATTCCAACCTTTTGCCGTAAGAGTTGGTTGAGGGATATGACTCCCACCAAACGAAAAGGGAGAAAAAGGAGGCATCATGCCCCCAGACCCAAAACTAGGATTCACATAAGAAGACAAGACGGAGGATGGCAAGTGAGAAGACATGTCTGGCATACCAAGAGAAAACTGATTAGAGGCCCAAGGTATTGGTTGAGTATCATGATTCGACGTACCACTAAAAAATACAAAAGGATTCATCTCCATGGAATGATCCAGGTGGATATTGGTGGCCACCCACCTATTCCAACTGGCTCCTTGTGTTCATTTTTGTTCATCACATCTTGTTGTACTTTCAAGGCTGTTTTGGGGCCCTAAACATTGTTTTTTTTTGGCTCACCATTTTCAGACTGTAGACAGAGTCAAATTCTGATGGTGGAATGTGTAGTTCTCTGAAATACCTTTCCAACGAGCTATCACGCACTTAAAATGTAGTTCGTATGCAAAAGTTATGACCCTATGAAGTTGAGGTAACAAATTACACCAACTTACCCATAAGGCTCACATGACTTTTGGCGTTTCACTTTCTAGGGTTAGGTTTATGGGTGTCTAGGGTTTTGGCATTCATGAGTAATATGAAAAGGGCCTATGGAGACTCATTGTAATCCATTCTTCTCAGACGGATGCGCATAGTAGCCACATTTCTTCTTAGAGATAGCTACCACCATTCGAGCAAGTTTCAGTTTTGCAGTTTTACGGTTCCAACCTATTTCTTTATTTAATAGAAGATATTGTTCAATGGATATTTGTGTTATTCTTCATATCTATGTGTTTATTGTATTCAGTCTGTTAATCAGTTCGTTCCACTCCTAAATCTGGATCAGTGGTATCAAAGCAATCTTCTCTTCATTTATTTTTATTCGTGCATGTTCCCAACAAGGTCTGGGTACGAGAAGTTGGGACTCGAACCCATCGAGCCATTACCAGATCGGTTGCGCCGAGCCCGACAACAACCCATGGGAGACGAAAAGAAAGATGATGGAGCAGGAGATATTATTAAAATGTTGCTCGAGGAATCCCTCGAGCGAGAAAGGAATGAAATGATGGACAACTTTGTGCAGATACTTCGACGGTTGCGCACGGGAGAAGCATCTTCATCAAGCGGCCATGCAACCCCCTTCAAGGTATAGGTAAATTTTGATATTCCATTATTTGAAGGACTGATAGATGTGGATGTTGTTGACAAATGGTTGAATCTGCTCGAAGGATATTTTTCGGTCCACAATTTTTCCGATAGGGAAAAGATCACTTTTGCACTCCTCAAGGTCATTCCCCATGTGAAAGACTAGTGGGACACTTACTCCGAGCAAAGGGCCATGGAGGAATCTACAATTTTTGTGGTGGCCCCTGCATGGGATTCCTTCCAGGACACCATTAAAGAACAATACTACTGTTATAGGGCTAATTGTTAAGTGCGGACACAAATCAATCCCCCTAGCTTCACTACGAAACTAGAACAAAACAAGACAGTACACTACTCTTTCCTTAGATTTCAATTATCAAATGAGAAATGGATCTAGAACATACCTTTTAAATATTGAAGATCTGACTTCACCAATGCAATCCAAGCTTTGTCACGAGGTTTATGAGAAATATCTACAAATAAGCACAAGCCAATGATGACAAGAATAACAGAGTCTATTTGATATGAAACTATGTACGTGATCAAGGAATCATACAATATGGACAAATAACATTCAAATAGGAAAGAAAAGTATATCTGTATTAAATAATGTGGAAAAAAGATACAACCATATGCCTTGATGTTGTTAGGCTCCTTCCAACAGTTCCTCGCTTCCCACACACTTCTAATCCACAGATTTTGAGACTGTAGATCTGAAAGCTACTCACAATCTATCTTGACAAAGCAAAGCTCAAAGCCAACATACAAGCTCCAAAAACTCCAAGCTACAAACCTCAATAACAAGCCAATCTCATCTAACTTTCCCCATGAGAACTCCTCTCCTTTTATAAGGTGAGGAGGTTACGATGATCCCACTAAATCATGAAAGTGAGTAAGATCCAAACTGTTCGGAGACCACCTCACCATAGAATCTTCTCCTTCTAGAAGCATCGAGAAGATGTTCGTTTTTCCCATGTACAGTAATTTCCACAGCCTAGCTATAGTGCATCCTGCGGAAACTCCGCAACCTAGCTATAGAGCAAGGTGTGGAAATCAGGCATTTCCGCACCCTATGTATAGTGCAACCTACGGGAATCCTCCTTAATAGGGTTTTTACAAAAGAAAATACAACTTCTTCTCTTAGGGAAAGTTCTTTTCCCTTCTTTCTTCAGGAATTTAGGCCATTGACCGCTCTGAAGGCAACATATAGGTTTACATCATTAATGGTCATAGGGATGACGAAAATAATGTGTAATAGAGAGCCCCCCAAAGTATGAAGTTAGAACAGAGTGATAGCTGAAATACTTTGTCGAGTGTGTGTAGGGAACAAGGAACACGTAGATCAGAAACCTACCAACAAACAAGGAAATACAGTAGGTAGGCATTCCCATACTCAGAATACAAATGACTCAAAGCATAAATGCTGACATGTGAAGATCCATGTCAAGTAAGACAGGTCATGGCCACAAAACATACACTGTGGATACATGCCAATATGACTCAAATCTTAACATAGCCACCAAAAATACACCGTGGATCTATGTGTTAAAGACTCAAATTTGAACATAGCCACGAGACATACAATGTGGATCTATGCAACAATACAATATGAATATACTCCAACGCAACCTAAATCTATCAGAAAAGATCCAGGGTCTTCATATCCACCACTCTAGTACGAATCTAACCATGCAAATGCATGTGCTGAAGTCGAACATGGTAGAAACCACTTGATTACCGGTCATTAATGAATATCGTTAACAAGTACAAGGGAAATCACCATTAATGTCAATGACTCCCAAGGTACTCTAGTACAATCCAACAAATGTGATTTAATGAGCTGAAGTCGAACACTCAATAGAATCTCCCTATCAGGGGTCAATAATGAAAACCCACTGTCGAAAGCGAGGAAACCTGCCATTGAGGCATGCAAGTTCCAAGGTACCAATTAGTTTCTAAGTCTAATTCTTGGATAATGAGTTGAAGTCAACATGAAAAGACTCGTCATAGGAGGGCCTTAATGTATCCCCCATCATTGACACAAAACAAATAACAAGATTTGAAGTAGATCAGAGTAACAAGTGATTTAGGACTGACATAGGGATGGCCAACACAATAGAAGGCTTAAGGACTGCAGAAATGGCTAACACAATCGAAGGCTTTCCGGATTGAAATTCTCTTTGAACATATTGACAACACAACAACTGTCTTGGAAACACTGACTCAACAGCAGGGATCACATACCAATTTGTAATCTTATAAAGGAGTATGATCAAGAGACAAGTGGATTTGCCAACCTAGACATAAAGCGAGTGAAAGGGTGTCATGTTCAAAAGTGACTCTTCCATAGAATACAGGTTTAGATACATTTCTTTCCCAATTTCCCCCCACCATATATGGTGAGTACCTCTTTATTTTTACACAAGCTTGAGGAGGATAACATATGCTTGAAATGTAAGCTCATCCTTCGGGTGAGTCTTTCGGAGTATATTTAATGAACCCTAGGAAGGAGTGGTTCGGTTCCATATAGGTCTTTCGATGTTTGTTTAACGAGTCCAAAGAGAGAAAACTCGGGGTTTTTCATATTTAGAGAGTCTGAAAAACACTTAAAGAAAACTCCAATAAGTTCATTTTTCGTAAGTTAGTCTGACGAGACCAAAAAAGAGATAACCTACCATTCATCAGACGTTTTCTTCAAATACTTTTACGAGCGTGAAAAGAACAAGATCGCTCGACAATCTTTTTATGTTTAGAGAGTCTGAAAAGAGCTTAAAGAGAACTCCAAGGGGTTTCTTTTTCGTATAACCTTTACGAGTCAGAAAAAGTGATAAAAGTTTACTCGATTACATTCTCAGGTATTTACGAACATGAGAAAGAACAAAGACTAAGCTTGGGATTGTTTTCATTTTTACGCAAGCTTAAAACTAAAACAAAACTATGCTTGGGATAGATTTTATTTTTTCACAAGCTTAAAACTAAACAAAACTATGCTTGGACCTGGTTTCATTTTTACACAAGCTTCAACCATAGAAAACTATGCTTGAGGTAGGTGGTTTCATTTTTACACAAGCTTGAACCATAGAAAACTATACTTGCGACTTCCCAACGCATGGTTCACGAATTCACATCATTGGTACTTAGCCCCCTGCTTAAGAAGCTAGTGGCTCAACTTCAGCATGAAGTCTAGAGGCTGGAATCAAATGCCCCCCAAGGTCTGTTTCATCCAACTGCAAAGGAGAATGAAATGAAGCTTCAAATACTAGACGAAGGACTTGACTCAAATAGAGAGGGGGAACAATCTGTTTCATTTTTTAACAATCTTGACACAGGAACAAGAACTATGCTTGATAATCCAGGTTCAAACCTCAGACCTTTGTTTCATTTGTTAATGAGCTTGACACAAAAACGAGAACTATGCTCTTAACCTCTGTTTCATTTTTTAACGAGGTTGCCACAGAGACACAAAAACTATCCTCGTAACTGGTTTCATTTTTTAACGAGCTTGAAATCATAAAATCATGCTCAAGGCTAGTTTCATTTTTTAATGAGCTTGAAATCAGAAAAAGCATGCTCATAGTTGGTCTTCTTGATCACGGCTTCCAAGAGAACAATGCTATGGAAGGATAACATGTCAAGCGATAAAACTCGGTCATGGATTCCAAGAGATCTTCACTCGATGGAAGAAACACACTCTGGAAGGATACCATATCAAGGGTCGTGACAGGGGTAAAGAGATCAAGCTCTAAAAACCCTATCGAAGAGATCACCATGTCAACTACCGGATCTAAGTCATAAGAGACTGAGCTTACAGTGAGAGACTCATCTTCATCAACAGTTGAAGGCATGGGAGACAACACCACATAATTAACTTGTGGCGGGGGTGATACCATCTACATATAAGAACCATTTAGGGAGGTCATCCAGTCAGGATCGATGAATGAAAGTTGATCAATAGTCGCAATTATTCCATCGTGAGGGAAAGATATCACACGAAAAAGAGTGGACACAATAGCTTTCATGGCATAACCATAATCCTGCCCAAGGAGTTAAGCGAAATCCAAGGGGTCTTAGACTACCATAACGTCAATAAAGACAGTTTTCTCGCCCAAAGTTACAGGAAACTGAGGAAGGTCCCTAAAGGTTGACTGGTTCTTCTGTTAAAAGCTAACAGTTTCTGCGTAACCGGCGCAAGCTGAGGACAACCCAAAGCTTGCCAAGCAATAGAGGACAAAATACTAACGGATGCACCTTCATCTATCAACGTCTGAGGAACGTTCCGACCACAAACTTGTACTGTAATTTGGAAAGTAATGTGAGAGGGAAGACGAGGTCCAGTTAGCACACCCCAATTAAAAAGGATGGCCTCATTACTTGGAGGAGGTTCCACGGGAGAGGGAGGAATGCCCCCCAGCACGGTAGATTCTATATCAATGAGAAAAACATGGGCAACATCAGGTTTACTCTCGAGTGAGAGAGTAAGATCGACCGATGACGAGATCAGATCGACCACTTGGGTTTCATTCTCCAAGGGGAGAATGGGGTCAATGGGTAGAAATGGATCTACCGCTTGGGTTTCACTCTCTGGCGGGAGAGTGGGATCGACCAAGGATGGGATCAGATCAACCACTTTGTCAACTGGTTCAACTAAGGACATCACTAGATTGACTACATGATCAACCAGACTGGCCGATGAAGGGGCCAGATTGATCATTCCATCAACTACAGGTGGGTCGAGAGTAAGCTTGCGATAAGCAGCTGGAGGTTGGGGTTGTGAAACAGTCATGCCTTCCAGTAATTTCGAGGCTTCATCCATACGAGGGAAAATGTGAGTTAGATGACTCCCTTTGCATAACATACATGGGAACTTGACTCTACTTTTCTTCTTCCCAATGATATCTTGACTAGTTGACGGGAGGTCATCAACATGTTGTTCAGAGGTTGACGACATGGGTTGGCGAGGTTGTGTAGACCATGCTTCTATAACCTTGGATAGACTAGGGAAATTCTTAAGAAAATGGATACCCTTACAAAGCCTGCAAGGGTACTTGGGCTTACAGGTTGTTTGGATGATCTTGGCATCATCAACACTCCCACCCCCTGTGGAGTCGCCAATTTTGTTATCGGGCTAATTGTTAAGTGTGGACACAAATCAATCCCCCTGGCTTCACTGCGAAACTAGAGCAAAACAAGACAGTACACTACTCTTTCCTTAGATTTCAATTATCAAATGAGAAATGGATCTAGAACATACCTTTTAAATATTGAAGACCTGATTTTGCTAATGCAATCCAAGCTTCGTCATGAGGTTTATGAGAAATATTTGCAAATAAGCACAAGCCAACGAAGACAAGAATAACATAGTCTATATGATATGAATCTATGTACGTGATCAAGGAATCATACAATATGGACAAATAACATTCAAATAGGAAAGAAAGGTATATGTGTATTAAATAATGTGGAAGAAAGATACAACTAGATGCCTTGTTGTTGTCAGGTTCCTTCCAATAGTTCCTCGCTTTCCGCACACTTCTAATCCACAGATTCTGAGACTGTAGATTTGAAAGCTACTCGCAATCTATCTTGACAAAGCAAAGCTCAAAGCCAACATACAAGCTCCAAAAACTCCAAGCTACAAAACTTAATAACAAGCCAATATCATCTAAATTTCTCCATGAGAACTCCTCTCCTTTTATAAGATGAAGAGGATAGGGTGAGGAGGTTAGGATGATCCCACTAAATCATGAAAATGAGTAAGATTCAAACCGTTGGAAGGCCACCTCACCATAGAAGCTTCTCCTTCTAGAAGCATCGAGAAGATGCTCGTTTTCCCCACATACAGGAAATTTCGCAGCCTAGCTATAATGCAGCCTGCGGAAATTCCGCAACCTAGCTATAGAGCAAGGTGCAGAAATCAGGCGTTTTCGCACCCTGTGTATAGTGCAACCTGCGAAAATCTTCCTTAATAGGGTTTTTACAAAGGAAAATACAACTTCTTCTCTCAAGGAAAGTTCTTCTCCCTTCTTTCTTCGGTAATTCAGGCCACTGGCCCCTTTGAAGGCAACAAATAGGTTTACATCATTAACGGTCATAGGGATGACGAAAATAATCTGTAACAACTACCTTGTTGGAAGCTACGAGGACCAGTACACCGGATGGACCAACCTACGTCAAGAAAAGGACCAAATAGTACTAGACTTAACCAATATTTTCCATACCCTATGCACCAAATTGCGTATCAAAGATTATGAGCATCATCTGGTGCTCAAATACCGTGACTGTTTGCATCGATACATTCAAACATAAATGGAGTTCCTGGGCATTGACTCGTTGGGCACGACTTATAGATACGTTGTCAAGATCGAGCAGAAATTCAAGCAGAAATGACGAGAGTTTGGATCTGCAAATCCCTCATAGCCAAAGTAGGGAAAAGGCAGCCTGAACCCACACAACAAAGGACCAAGTTGAGACGTCTGCCCTCAGGACAATCCGTCCAAGCCGCAACACAAGAAAGGCAATGAAAAGACGAAGAAGGACACGGGAAAATGGTGTGAGTACCATAAAATTCCTTGGCACAACACTTACGACTGCCACTCCAAGCAATCCTTCATGGTCGAGTTGAAGGCTTTCGAGTTAAAGGTCGATTCTGATTCTGAGTCAAATCATGAAGGAGGGAAGCATATTATCGATGTTGAACCCAGTGCCACGGTCGCTACCACCAAAGTCTGGCCAAGCAAACCAGAAGAAACAGAGGAAGGGGAACGCCTCTTTTACTCACATATGTGGGTCAAGGGGGCTCTGATTCATTTCATTGTCGACAACGGTAGTCAGAAGAACCTGATTTCAACAAAGGTCATCAAGTGGCTGGACCTACCAATGACACCACACCCACAACCCTACACCATCGGCTAGCTTCGTCAAGGGAGAGATCTCCGCATTAGCCAACAATATCGTCTGCCCTACGACATCAAGCCTTTCAAAGATGAGGTACTATGTGATATTGCTCCCCTTGAAGTTTGTGATGTTCTTTTAGGACAACCATATTTGTGGAAGCATCATGTTGTGTATGAATCTAGACCCCACAGTGTTATTATTACTTTGGGTAGACAATTTTACAGGATCCCAGAGATGGCACCACATACTACTATTTCTGTAATATCTGCTAAGCAATGCAGTAAGGTCATTTCACAGATCGAGAAGTTCATCTTCTTTGTGATCCATGCTCACAGTAAGAAGAAGGTCCCCGCCACATCCGTGGCCTCTACAAAACACCTCTCTTTGCAGCAGAATAAAGTGGACGGGATCGTGGAAGAATACAGAGACATCTTCACCTCACCTAAAGGGGTACCGATACACTGCCAAGTCAAGCATCCCATTGATTTGACCCGCGACGCACTTCTACATAATGGGTCAATCTATCATCACTCGCTGATGGAGAATGATGAAATCAAGTGTCAGATCCAAGAGCTTCTTCAAAAGGGGCACATCAGACCTAGCTCCTCCCCTTGTGGAAGCCCGATCGTACTGGTGCAGAAGAAGGACGAGACTTGGCAACTCTACATTTATTCCAAAGCCTTAATCAAAATCATAGTCAGGAACCACTACCCCATTCCCAAGATTGATGACCTTCTTGACCAACTCAAGGGGGCGAAGTTCTTCAACAAGTTTGACTTGAAGTCTGGCTACCACCAGGTTGCCATCGAACCAACTGATGTCTGGAAGACAACCTTCAAGTCTAAAGAAGGTCTCTATGAATGGCTAGTCATGCCCTTTGGCTTAAAAAATGCACCAGCTACTTTCATGAGGTTGATGGATGATGTATTGAGACCCTTCACCAACTTCTTTGTGGTAGTATATTTGGAGGACATCCTCATCTTCAACAGAACGTGGGAGGAGAACATGCGGCATATTCAACATGTTTTGAGCACTCTTCGACAACACAAGCTTTATGCCAACTTAGAAAAATGTTCTTTTGGCATGAACAAGGTCCAATACCTGGGCTACATTGTTGATGAGCATGGGGTACATTTTGATCCAATGAAGATCCAAGTCATTCGTGACTGGCCTGCCTTGACCACACTGACCGAGCTTTAGAGCTTCTTGAGTCTAGCCAATTTCTACCGACGGTTCGTGTTGGGATTCTCCCATATTGCATGGGCCCTCAGCCAGGTGACCAAGGGCGATGGTAGGGTCAAGTTCGTATGGGGGAAGGAGCAACAACGAGCATTCGATGATTTGAAACATCGCTTGTGCTCAGCTCCAATAGTCTCCTTGCCCAATCTGCAACACCCATTTGAGATTGAGACTGATGCATCTGACTATGTTGTGGGCACAGTTCTCACTCAACATAGGCATCTCGTGGCATACCATAATGAGACACTCTCCGATATTGTCCGGAAATACCCCACCTATGACAATGAAATGTATTCCATTGTACAATCCTACCGTCAATGGAAACATTACATCCTAGGGAAAGAGATGATCATACACACTGATCACAAGCCTATGCAGTTCATACAGACACATGGGAAATTGTAGAACAACCGCCATCAGAAATGGTCCACCTACCTGCAACAGTTCCATCTCAACATCAAGTATAAGACAAGTATCTCCAATCGTGTCGTTGAATACCTCAGCCGGCCTCCTATGGCTGCACTCACCATTGTGCTCCAGTCCTGTGGACATGAAGCATCGGAGTGGCCCCAACTTTATCAGCAAGATCCAGACTCCGCCACCACATATCATCTCTTGGGTACATGCACCACTGTCACTGATTTTCACATTCAAGATGGAATCTTATGCCACCTGGGCCATCTCTGTGTTCCTACAAGTGAGCATGAAAAGATGATTTGGGAAGCTCACTATAGTCCGGTGGCAAGACATTTTGGCGTGGAGAAAACTGTGGTCGTTCTTCATAAACATTTTTATTAGCCAAAAATTCGACAAGAAGTCGACAAGTATATCAGATCTTGCACTGCCTGCGCCATTGCCAAGCCAACCATCAAGAAGCAAGGCTTATACACCCCTCTTCCTATTCCCAAGAAGTCATGGGAATCCATATCAATGGATTACATGTCTGGTTTGTCGTCCACCAAGCACGGGAATGACTGTGTGTTTGTGGTCATTGATTGGTTTTTGAAGATGGCCATCCTCACAGTCTGTAAGAAGAATGTCACAGCGGCGGAGACTGCCAAGCTCTTCTTCGAACGAGTTTGGGTCCACTTTGGGATACCACAGATCATCATCTCCAACCGAGACAACAAGTTCCTCAACACCTTTTGGTCGAGTCTTTGATCTCTGTTGGACACCAAGCTCACAAAATACATTGTTTTCCACCCCCAAACCGATGGCCAAACTGAGGTTGTCAATCGGATGATTGTGCACATCATGCGCATGTACAATTCTAAGCATCCCCGTACATGGGACAAGAGTCTTCCATATGTCCATCACAGCTACAATAGGGCTCTCCATAGTTCCACCGGCCACAACCCATTTCAGGTCAGTTTAGGATTCCAACCCTTGGGACCCATTGATGTTGCACTTCTTCTAGCCACCGCATAGATAGATTCTTCCCCTCATTAGTCCACGATTGACAAAGGCACCTGATTCATTGAGAGGATTCAACACATCTGCCAACAGGTCCAAGAGGTTTCGCAGAAATCAAATGCTAAGTACAAGCAACGCCATGATCAACACATGGTACCACACCAGTTTCAAGTTGGTGATAAAGTCTGGCTGCATTTGCAGAAGGAGCGTCTCATCGGGCCCCATTGAAAGCTTCGCCCACTTCGTTATGAGCCTTACACTATCACCAAGGCTATGGGTAGCAATTCTTTTGAGCTCAACACTCCACCCTTCCTTGGTCTACATTCAGTATTCAATGTGGACCTTTTTTGACAATATTTTCCACCATTATTAGACACCTTTGAGATCGTCGAACAACTAACACCAACAAAGCTCAACCCTGACTGTATGGAACAAGCATCCACCAATCAGATTGTGGATACATAGGTCAAGGGCACTCACCAACAATAGATCTAGCTCTACTGAGTTGTCAAGGCAGAGCAACTCCTACACCAAGGCAAGTGGCTCACCCGGAACCAAATCCAACAAAAGTTTCCTCACCTGAAAGGGGAACTCAACGCAATGGAGACCATTGCTTCTTAAGGGGAGAGGATTGATCCAGGTGGATATTGGTGGCCACCCACCTATTCCAACTGGCTCCTTGTGTCCATTTTTGTTCAGCACATTTTTCTATACTGGTTTATAATTGTGAGTTCTACACTTCTAGGGTTGTATGAAGCCTCACACATTCTCTAGGTGGATACAGGTGGCCTCTCGCCTAATTCAACTAGCTTATTTTGTATGTTTTCATGTCAAAACATCGTGTTGTACTTTAAGGGTTGTTTTGGGGCCCTAAACATTGTTTTTTTGGCTCACCACAGTCAAACTGTAGATAGAGTCAGAGTCTTACGACATAATGTGTAGTTCTCTGAAATACCTTTCCAGCGGGCTATCACGCGCCTAAAACGAAGGTCGTATGCAAAAGTTATGACCCTAGGAAGTTGAGGTACCAAATTACACCAACTTACCCATAGGACCCACATGACTTTTGGCGTTTCACCTTCTAGGGTTAGGTTTTTGGATGTCTAGGGTTTTGGCATTCATGAGTAATATGAAAAGGGCCTATGGAGCCTCATTGTGATCCATTCTACTCAGACGAATGCGTGTAGAAGGCACATTTCTTCTCAGAGATAACTACCACCATTCGAGCAAGTTTCAGTTCTGCAGTTTTACAGTTTCAACCTATTTCTTTATTTAATAGAAGATATTGTTCATTGGATATTTGTGTTATTCTTCCTATCTCTATGTTTATTGTATTTAGTCTGTTAATCAGTTCGTTCCACTCCTAAATCTGGATCATGGAATGAGCAAAGACCATGGGTTGGGTAGTGCCAACTGAGGGAGTCGCGGGGGCTCCACTAACCATAGAAATGAAAACTCACGATGCAATACAAAATCTTCAGGCCAACTAATAATCAAAGAGCATACTAAAGTAAAGAAAAAAGGCCAATGCACACAAACATGATATAATGGCTGAAAAGGGGCCTCCCTCACTAGAGTAGGTATGTCTTGTCCAAGAGGGGCTTGAGATTCCCTTCAAAAGATCAAAGGTATCAAAGTCAGTTACAAGGGCCCTCGCGGGCTTAAAAACGTAGTTGGTAAGATCCCCTCAGAGAGGTAATCCTCCACAAAGGATGTGTGTTGTCCGACCCTTATCTGACTCAAGGTACCTGCAGAATAGCCCCTGCAAGTAACCTGTGTGGTTACCTATGTCCAGAAACTAAAGCCACCATGATATAACCAATGCACAGGTGAACAATCGTAAGTCAGGTCCACCGTATGGGCAGGGTAACAAAGCTCGAAATCTTGAAAGCACCACCTCTCACGAAGGTAAAGGTACTAGCAAGACCCCCAAATACAAATCGATCCCCATAAATATCTTTGACGCTAAGAAGGTATTGGAGGGATATCTCTGCAACCAACTTCGTGCGACCTCGTGCTTAAGTCTGGTGCGAGCGGAGCATCCTGACGTCACTAATTACACAATGGATTTCACCGCTCCCTGGTGAGACACATATGTTGAGTTTAATAGCCTTGGAGAAGTTCACTCAGAAAATCCTATTCCAAGGCCCTATATCCTATGCTTGTTTGTGTACTCTAAAAATAAAATAATTTTTAATCAATTTTAATTAATCAATGTTACTTTTAAAGGCTTTGTTTACTCAAAAGATGTGGTCGTGAAACTGATGATGTTGTGACTCAACAAATCAAAGAAATGAATATAAACAAAGTGCTAAGTCCTAATCTTAAATTCTCAAAAGATGATAAGCTTTCAAAATGCAACTTTCAATTCAACTTTACAATTTCAATAAGATAAAATCTTTGCATATGTATCAAGATCAATATTAAAAACCCAAAAGAGCAAATGCCAAAATACAAAATGTATATTTTTTGTATTTTCAATATAAAGAAATGAAAATACAAGGACTGAATAGCAACTTGATGTACAGAACCTATTGCAAGCAAACAAAGACAAGCCAAGCAGGATATCAAGAAACAAACACTCAAACCGAGATGCAAGGACAACCAATGAAAAAGATGATGAGAAAGAAAACCGCCTGAAAATTCAACAATAAAAGGGTTTCCTATCACTCTGCATGCACTCAACAGTTAGGACAGAGACCCAAGAAGACTCAACAACCATCAAAACTCACCCAACAAACACCAAACTCAATAAGTAAGCTTAAAAAGTTGATGTACGCGATTGTTTTAGAAAAACCCGCATATGAACGTGCCCTATAGAATGACAACTCAAGTATGTATGCGTCCGTCAAGGGAAAACCCACGTATATGTAGTAAAACACTGCCTGGGCAAGGGTTAAGCCAAGAAACTCAGATGCAAAGTAAAAATAGGTTGTCAAGCAATCATGCAACAAGGAAACTCAGTTTAACCGAGAGCAATCGAAGGAGAAAAACACTCCAAACCCCAAAATAGAAGATCCAATTCCCAATATGGTCGCCAATTCCGTTACAAGGAAAATCACTCTATGGCATGGGGTAAACCACAACATATGGAATGACTGCAAAAATCAACTCTAATCCCAAGTATGCTATATAAATGAAAATGCTAACAAGATAAGATAAAGAGCCTACCTCGTCCCGACGTTAGATGAAGACCACCGTTGAGCACGCAACTCAAAGTTTTATAGCTGCAACTTGTCCTCAACAACCAAGATACGCAAACATATGGTGATAATATATAATGTTAGCACATACAATAGCATAATCCATTAACATTCATAACAAATATGCCCATGGAATAATAATTCAAATATTTGCAAGATATCAATTGGATGAGAAAAGAGTATTTCTATTAAAATATGATCAACAGAAGTAAATAAGCGACAAACTTCCGTGTCGATACGTCTCAGAACCGAGAAACTAAGTCCCTTCCAGCTGGGCCTCCACTACTTCAATCCTCCACCAAAGGCAAACTCATATAAGAGAGACAATGAAGTTCTCCATGAAAGAGGGAAGAGCTTGGGGGCTGAACAATGTGTTAAGACTTTAAAGGATAAAGGGATGTAGACTCAATGTGAAGTGAAAATTTATCCATAGTATCTTTGCTCTCAAAATTTGAATTCTCTCCTTCTCCACGGTTTGTATATGGCCCAATTTATAGCCTTCAAATGGAAATGAAGGGCTGAGTCAGAACATTTATAGTATATGGAAGGTCAAGGATCATGGATCTCGTGACGTGACATGGAAACCCGACACAATTTTTAATTTTGAGCACCAAACCCGATGTTCGCGGGCTGTAGTGGTGCAACTTGCGTATATGCATGTTGTCTAACTTGTAGGGCGCGTATATGTGGAAAAATGTGATTTTTTGGCTTTGGGAAGTGCAAAAGGGGACTTCAAGTCTGCATAGGGAAATGGAAAGGCCTTCTCAACAAGTTGCATGGGGTGAGGCAAAACTTGCTATAACAATAGTATGGTGATTATGAGTCAGGGTAGTCATGGTAGGTGATTATGTTGCACAACAATTTTACGCAAGGTTTATATCTCTCGTTAGATATATGTGTGTGTTGTCCAAGCATCATTAATACCGTCTCTTCGTTTTAAAAATATTGTACCTGAATATGTAATATGGAGCGGTGACGCCAAACGCTGAACACCCACTCATTTGAAGTTTTCAATTAATAAGGTTGGGGAATTTCGTTTTTGCAATTAATTTGAAACCTAAAAAACTTGGAATCACGTTAAAGCTGAAATTTAATTTAATAAATTTGAAACCTGGAACCAAGCGAAGTTTCCTATAAGACTTCAAACTTATCCACCAATGAAATGTTAGAAAAATGCTTTATTTTATATATTAAAAAATATATTTTTGGGTTTCTTATGTTTAAGATTAAGATTAGGTTTCTTACAAAAATTTCAAGTCAAAGGAGATCAATAAAGTAGTCAAAAGTGAAATAACGCTATATACTACATGATGAAGTATAATAAAGCACATTCAATCCCTATATATCTTATTTTAACAAAAATAAATATAAACACAGAACATTCAATCTCTTATATCTTATTAGTCCTTGCCAAAGTAAGACTATAGCAATGAGTTTGCTATTGATTTGACATTAATTTCCATTGACTTAAAAAAATTTCATCAAAAACCTAATGTTCTACATAAGAAATACAATTTTTAATTTTTTAATCTATAAAATAACTTGTTTTTTTAAACGGTCATTGGTTGAAAAGTTTGAGGTGTTATTGTGGCATTCACGTCGTTCAAGAACTTTTAATCAACACCCTCAATCTAATATGGAATTTTTTTTATTAATATATTCCTCGAAATTTGGTACCAGAGTTATCTGCGTGGGACGCGTTCCGAATAAGAGAGAAGCGACAGACAACAGAGATTGTAACAGATGGCCCCCGCATAATAAATACTTCACAAGCTCTATTCTGCTATGATCCTCCCCTCATAACTGGCAGTGATAGCAGACACATGCAACGGTAGTAATTTTAAAGTATTGCTTCATGTATGCGCTTAATGAATACGGTTGGCACGCTCTCCAACAAGTATTCATTTTACCACCTATTCAATTTGTAATAACATGATAACTGATTAAAATCTTCGAACCATGATTTTAAGAAGACATCGCCCCTATCCCAAATCCATGATTCTGTCTTTCAAAAAATGTATGCAACCTATAATGTTAAAAAAATATTTTAAAAACATTTAAGAAATATTCTATGACCAAAGTAGGGTTAATTTAATTGTAAGACATGTGCATAGAGATTGGCACACAAATATATTTTTATAATTTAGTCTACGAAATCGTAACACGTGTAAGAAGGAGTCGTGTAAATCTTTCTTTAGCTCATGGTTAAAATAATTACAAGTCTTTAGCTCATGGTTATTGAAAATTCATTATGGACTTATTATTTTCCAAGGTGGATAATAAGGTATTACATATGTCAAATGAATATTTGAAAGTAGTTTTCTTCCAAGGATTCCATGGTTATTTAATTTGAAATTTCATATTCTTTTATATGATGGGGTGGTTTTTGATAATATATTAAAAAAGTTGGGATGGTTGATGGTCTTTGGTAATGACTATGCATGTAGTCATGTTGCATTAAATGGAATATATTCCAAAACATATACATGATTAGTCTTTGCCAAAGTAGGACTATAACAATGAGTTTGCTATTGATTTGACATTAATTTCCATTGACTTAAAAAATTTCATGGGAAACCTAATGTTCTACATAAGAAATACATTTTTTTATTTTTTAATCTATAAAATAACTTATTTTTTTAAACTGTCATTGGTTGAAAAGTTTGAGGCGTTATTGTGGCCTTCATGTCGTTCAAGAATTTAAATTAATTGCACAATCAATATTTCATACTTCGTCGTCTGTCCTCCCTCCACGTGTTTTCTTCTTTGCCGACTCCAAAGGCTGCTTCACCCACTCCAAGGCCAACTGCGTATTTGATAAAGAAGAATGTGGTTTGGACAAGGTCGGAGGCGACACTTCCATTTGGGTGGATAATCGCATTTTTCAGTAGGCAAATTTATGATTTACAGCTACTTCGTTCTTGAAGCACAATATCAAAGTTGTTATCACTCCAAGAAACCCTTTGTGGTTGCAGACCAAAGGTGCTTGGTAACTTAAGAAATGAATGTTTTTGTATTTTGTAAATGTGGATCAATGGGATAACTCAATTCAGCTTATGGCATTCAAACATCAAAATGATAAACAAATAGACAGTGCTCTCAAAGATTGATTAATC
>JASDQU010100938.1:84748-105985 GCA_032191745.1 Picea mariana | reverse complement strand
GTAGATACATTGGGAAGATGTGCCCACAGTGATCTTTGTGAAGGTGCGATCTGAGGGCCACGAAGAACAACCACGCATCAGAGGGAAAATCAACTTTCACACGTCCCTGGTCGTTTTCGGCTGCAAGGTTTGAAGTGTCTTGCGCCAAGCATCTACAGTAAAATCAATTATTTGATGTTCGGATTCCCAATAACCCTTCCAGCTACCAAATCGAACTAGCATCAATCACCAAATGCCAAGGAAGTCCTGAAATTCATAGTCAACAAGTCACTCCAGATGATTTGTCGACTTCGGGATTGTTGTTTAATGCAGAGGTTCACTGTGAAAATTGCATGTTATATAGGAAAGGAAATTCTTCCACTGTAAAATTTGCCACCGATTTATCTTCATGTAGTTGGGCAGAATCAACAGCAACTAATAGAATTCGAAACTTTAATCGGCAATTGACAACTCAATGCTTACCATCTTAGCTCCAGATCGAATAGAGTTTTCCTCAGATAAGGAACATGTGTCCCTTAATAGCCATCACTACAACTCATGCGCATGGAGGCGGATCTAATGCATGCACTGCTATAGACAGTTCGCTGGAATTTAGGATTATTTGTGCTTTTAACATAAATCAGTTCGAATTACTGTTATGATTAGTTAAAGATGGTTAATAATTAGTTTACTTTCAGTCAGGTGTTAGAAAAAGAATCCTACGATGAGGATTCAGCTTCCTGGAGACAAAGGATTTATATAAAATGATGATCTATTGCAAGGAGAGGAGGGGGGAACCTCTTTTGAAGAGGGCTCATTTATATAAAATGATGATCTATTGCAAGGAGAGGAGGGGGGAACCTCTTTTGAAGAGGGCTCCTATTGAAAGCTGAGTTATTTTGAAGACCAAGAATGGACTAATGGAGGAGAGACGTGTTCACTTGATATGTGAGATTCATCACAGTCGATTCTTTCAGTATGTTCTTTATTTTGTCATTGCCATATTGTCTATCTCTTCCTTTATTGACTGAGTTAAAATTTGTTTGGAATTCATTTTACATGCTCCTTACACACAGTTGATATGTGTTGTGTTTCGATGATGACTAGTCAGAATTCACTCGAGATTAGTGCTCTGCATCTAGTTATTAGCCTCCAGTCTTTTTCCTCTAAAGTTGTAGTGAAAATTCATCCGTGTTAGATGCTTTCACTGTGATGGTCTTTTCCTTTTCTTTTCTGCTACTATATCATGATTATCGATTGTTGAAAGATAGAATTATTTTGCCTCATTTTCCTCAAGTAACATGATCACTGCTATTATCCCTTTCTTTGGTTTTCACTTGACTCCATCGCCCAATAGGCATTTTCAAATCTGTGCAACCACCAACCTTATCAAATATCTTGTCTAATAAGAAATCTGGCCTTCTTACTATGATTACTGAATATTCTTGAGTAAAGAGCCTTTGGCTATTGAGAGAGACCTCTCTGAGTGTATTAGGTCAGAAACACACTCTAAAGCGATTTTCGTGGATTGGCTTGCAGCAACCCAAGTCAAGTTCTGAGCAATGATTTATTATCTCATTAAAAATGTGCTAAGGCTTGGCTCTATTACAGCCTAGAACCAACTCTTGCGACAACAGGATCAATGAAAAATAATAAGGCGGAGGCTTGTGTTATTTTTGAAGGCACCATATTGGCTCAATCGATGGAGATTTGAAGGATAACAATATGTGGAGACTCAGTGATGGTAATAAGGGTAATTTTTAAAAGGAATGTTGTGGGAGGAAATGTATATTCTGGCATGATGTCACGGTCCCTTTCCCTCCTTAAAAATTTCGATGACTTCTATTTATACCAAATCAAAAGAGATCTAAACTTTGAAGCAGATAAAAGAGATAAACAAGGATCGGGACTAGGAAAGGGGGAGTTCATTGTCAATGGAACCAAAAGGATTCTCAATATACCTTAATACCTTATGAATTGGCCTTTTAATAACATGAATGGACGGCAGATTTTTGGTTTAAATGAGCCAAAATTCACACATTTCAAATGACATAGGATTGATATGGGTAATCACTCCTACAAATGTGTGTTCGTTCTTCTAGGCAAGGAAGAGATGGGTTTATTGGTTTTCATTACTCCTAAGGGAAATTATCGAGGTAGGAGCTCCGACAAGAAATTTTATTAGTTCACAGAATTTTCTATTTGATTCCAAATTTCTCCTTGATGATATCTTGAACCCCGGGTTCCTTTATCTTACTCTCGAGCATAAGCATTTTCATTTTCATTTTCTTTTAAAAGTTAAAGGCCTTTTGTTTGTTGATTTTTGTAGATCCGGGCAGGTATTCTCACATGACCCTAGGTGTTGAGCATGTGGGAATCGTCGTGGGCACCACATCACACTTTTGGTTTGGTGAAAACCCCCTTAGATTTGAGTGGGGGCTTCATGGATTTGATGATGGGCTTTGTGGGCTTCTATTGGGGCTTCACACTCACAAGGAGAGCCTAATTTGATGTTGACTTATGGAGGGGCTTATATGTTGACCCCTAGGAATTTTATATAAAGGACAGAGGTCATTGTGACATTACACATATCATGTAGAGTGTGTGGAGACAAGATGGAGTTGGCATAAGTGAGTTTTCACTTGTGCCAAGGAGGATTGGTGATCTCAGAAAATGGGAAGTATGTAAGGTGGTGAATCTGTCCTTGAAGATAGAAGCGAAGAAGTTCGCACGTGTGGATTGAATTTTTCATACAATACTTGGTTTCCAGGAGGAAGAAGCGCATATATAGGGTATACGTAGTTTGCAGGAAAGCAAACAACATATGTATGCGTGTTGCCAGTAAGGTGAATTGTGTATCTGATTTTCTGGGAAGGTACATATTGACAAGTGATGTCAGCAGACCATACAGGTGGTCCATAGTAGATTCAAGTGTAGAGGATATTTCTAGGGATATTGATGAGGTTTTATTTTCTAATTTGTATGGTTATTGGAGAACAAATTTGTTCTTAGTTTTGGTGACTTTGGAGGACAAGGATGTCCTCGGATTTTGGTGACATTGTATTGGATGGGAGGGATGGTTTTTCCCTCAGGATTTCTAATGATAACAAGATTCTAGAATTGAAATTGTGTCTCTTTTATTGATGATTCATCTATGATCTTCTGGTTTCCACTGCATATGTTTTTAGTCAATAATTTCAGTGTAAATTTGTTAGTGATAGTTAGATCACTAGGAAGCAATTTTCGGATCTGAAATTAGTCACATAAAGTTGCATGTGAAAATTGAAATGGGTTCAGATCTTTGGATCTAAAGAGAAGGGAATCATATTGAGACACATTGTTGGATACAACACTGGAAGAGTCTTGTTATTGTTTTTGTTCTTGTTTCGGGCAAGTCACAGGTGACAACTCTGAGGGAGCTAAGGAGGTAGCTCTAAGAGGGAGCTACAGTTGCAGGTGGAAACACATTAGATGGTCTCTAGTTTGATACGTGGATCATACTGTCTAGACGAGGAGTTGTGCACTACTGCAACGCACATGTGTGGCAGGTTGGGAGTTCTGGTGGATTGGTGGAGAGCCCGAATCACAATAGCATGTTGTGTGGCATATTTCCAACCCTGTGGATGGAATTCTGGTGACTTTTCATAGTGAGTTATGATTTGTGCAGCTCAGGTGCTTTGGCACAGACAAGATGGCTTCAGATGTTTGGCAGTTTGACGAGATAGAGTTTTCATCGGACCAGAGAGTTACACATTGTCGAGGTATGAAAATGTATGAGGTATTTAACCCAGGAGCATGAGGACACTTACAGAGATGAGTTGCGTAGATATAGAGTGGACTAGATTGAGTGTCCAACCGCAGCTTAGGACTATTCAAACAAGGACACAGGATTAGTGGTAGCATGTGCATACAGAGAGAGTTTTTGGTGACTTGGATGATGGACTTGGGTTTTAGTTCATTGGATGGTTATGACTTGGGGAAGAAAGATGATTTCCTTAGAGTATTGTATGGTTCTTAACCAGTGAGAGCCACCGGCACATGACACAGGCATAGAATTTGTTTGTGATTTTCACAATCTCTTACTCAGGTATGTATGAGGAGCAGGAACAGGCATGTAGTACAGGGATCTCTAGTATTTTGGATGGAATCATGGGGTGTGTTGCAAGTGGAAAATGTGTTATGGGTGCCAGGAGTGTGTTCTCAACCTTAGGGATTGAGGAGTAGGACCATGCAGTGTTGTTCCAAGATGGACGGGTGTTATTGGATGTTGAGTTGGTCTTCCCAGGTATTGGGAACCTTTTTTTGCAATGGATCTATTCACGAGAGACGTTGCCAAGGTTTGATAGGATATGGACTGATTGTATCTAGGAGGAGACACGGTTGATGTTTAAGGATGATATGGATGGATTCGTGTTGTTTGTGCCAGGACGATCTAGCCTCGTATCAGTGGTGATTCTTGGAGTTAGGGAGGGAAACCTATATAGGTTGAGGGGACAGCTTATGTGTTTTTTAATCAGTGGGAGAAGAGAGACAGATGAGAAGGAGCAGGTGGCTCCACCATTGGTGAGGCAAGTGGCCCCATCGATAGCACAGAGAGAGGAGATATATCCACCAGTGGTGAGGCAGGTGGCCCCACTAGTGGTGAATCAAGGAGTTCCACCAGTGGTATAGGATCAGAGGGAGTCATCCCTTAGGATCTAGTGGGGAGGAGCATCCTCCAAAAAGTATGCAGAGGACAATGGATGGGGATTAGGTATCTCTAGAGGTTGTGTGAACTTAGAGGGAGCCAGGAGACTCAGAGGGAGTCTAACTTCGTAGGGAGTCAAGAGACTGAGAGGGAGTATTAATTTAAAGGGAGTCTGACTTCAGAGAGAGTCAAGAGGCTCAGAGGGAGTTTGACTTCATATGGAGTCAGAAGTCTCAGAGGGAGAGTTATTCGCTCAGTGGAAATCTACCTTTAGGTCCAGATGGGAGAGAGGTGTCTTCCAAGACTATCAGGTATGTGTCATGGGTTGAGGAGGCCATACAAGAGGTTATAGGTAGGAGGCTTCTAGGAGAAAGGTGTCTTATAGGACGGTATCATGTCAGATAGCAAGATTTGCTTCAATGACCGATGATGTTGCAAGATTTTCTTTGGTGACAGAGGGAGCATCCAATCAGATGGATTAGAGATCATTTGTGGTAGAGGATCCAGTATGGGAGACAGAGCTACTTCTAGGTGATGATGGAGGATGGAATGCCTCCCTCACTAAGAGGGATTGTTGATGATTTTGTAGCATTGGGAGGCATTCCAACTTGTAGAGTGTGGTGAGAATACCTTCATCGCTAAGAGGGAGTGTTGATTTTTGTAGCTTCATGAAGGTATTATCACATGACCCTAAGTGTTGGGCATGTGGGAATCGTCGTAGACACCACATCACACTTTTGATTTGGTGAAAACCTCCTTATATTTGAGTGGGGGATTCATGGGTTTGATGATGGCCTTTGTGGGCTTGTGTTGGGGCTTCACACCCACAAGGAAACTCCAATTTGATGTTGACTTGTGGAGGGGATTATATTCTAACCCCTAGGACTTGTATATAAAGGAGAGAGGTCATTGTGAGATTACACATATCATGTAGAGTGTGTGGAGACATGATGGAGTTGGAATAAGTGAGTCTGCACTTGTGCCAAGAAGGATTGGTGATCTCAGCAAAGGGGAAGTCTGCAAGGTGGTGAATCTGGCCCTAAAGATAGAAGCGAACAATGTTTCACATGTGGAGTGAATTTTTTGTACAATACACAATTTGTAGGAGGATGAAGCACGTATATATTGTTAGGCGGAAATATTGTCATTTAATTCGGTTGTAGTACTTGCCCAACTATTTAATTTGTCAATCCGAGGTTCGTAGGCTTATGAAGCACACGCACTAAATATGCAGGACTGAAGTAGAAGTAATCTAATCTAAATTGCTAAAATGAAATTAATCCAGGAAAGCATTGAAAGACTAACTAGGAAAGCAGGAAATTAATCTAGGAAAGAAATACAACATGTGAAGAGTTGAATGACAAAAGACATGTGTGAGCTCACACAATATATCAACCTCAAATTATATTTTAAGAGTCAAATGACAAAGCATGAAAGAATAACAAAGCTAAGAATCCCCTTCTCCTAATACAAGACCAAATTATGAATTACATGATCTCTAACTCTCAAGCTAATCTCCCAATTATGAATAACATGATGACCCTCATGAAGAGAGAACACTCTCTTATATACATGAGAGTCTTGAAGAGTGTCATAATTACAGATCCACTATTCTCTCAACTACTTTCCCATTATTAGAAGATATAATCCCTTCAAATCCTCCACACATCTCTCACATATCTTAGATAGGATATGCCATCCAAATCTTCCATGATCTCCTCTTTTGAATATGCTTGAATGATTGTCCCAAATATTCTTCAAATCTTCAAAGCTTGAAGATGAAATTTGAATTTGAGGCTAGGCAGTAATATTTGACTTTGTTGAAATCTTCACATATGCCTGCACACATCATCAAACTCATCCAACCTTGATATGTAATGAAAATATGTTATTTTTCTAATATTTAATCACAAATTTATTTATAATACTAAAATGAATACAACGGAAAATAATAAGGAGAAACCCAAGTATCATTATGGAAATGGTATGATGGAAGGTTAATGGGACGATGAAATGTAAGGAATAGTGAAGGAAAAGGAGGATATAAAAGTGACATTTCTAAGGGCCAACATATATGTGTGTTGTAGAAGGAAAAATTGTGTATAGAATATACGCAGTTTGCAAGAGAGAAAACAGCATGTGTATGCGAGTGTCCAGTGAGGTGAATCGCGTATCTGATTTTTTTGGCAGGTACAGATCTGTACAGGGTGACAGGTGACATCAGCGGGTTGTACAAGTGGTGTACAGAAAATTTATGTGCAAAGGAGATTCTTAGGGATATTGCTGACGTTTTCTTTTCTGGTTTGTATGTTTATTGGAGAACAAGGTTGCTCTCATATTTTGTGACTTTGGAGGACAAGGTTGTCCTCATATTTTGGTGATATTGTATTGGATGGGAGGGTAGGTTTTTCCCTCGGGATTTATGATGATAACAAGATTACATAACTGAAATTGTGTCTCTTGTATTGATGATTCATATATGATCTTGTTCTTTCCGCTGCATATGTTTTCAATCAATGATTTCAGTGTAAATTTGTTCAGTGATAGTTAGATCACTAGGAAGAAATTTTCGGATCTGAAATTAGTTACATAGAATTGCATGTGAAAATTGACATCGTTCATGTTTGTTGTCATTGATATCGGCAAAATTTATATGTTTTTGTTGGGGTTTGGAGCTCTTGAGACCCTCCCTGTCATCTCTCCATCCAGGGTTCTCTTTTCCATCAGGAAGTGGTTGGGTAATTTAGTTGGAGAGTAGTTTATCAATTTTTTTAGTGCACATATCATTTTTGGGCATCTCTTTATCACCAATTTTTCCTTCTCAGAGACTGATGGTATCTCCCCCAGTCGTCCTTATCTTAACCCCTGGCAGTGGGATTGTAGTGACCTCACCTAGGTTATTGAAAATTGGACCTTTTCTCATGCCATTTGGTGCTCGCGGTCCACGGATCTATGTATATGGTCGATTGTGTTGCTAGGTTTTAAAATTGATCCCCTCATCCATCAAGATGCTTTCTTCAACCTCGGAATAGATAACCCTTTAGAATCGGGGAAGGGTGATTTAGTTGCTCCTGGAATACGTGTGTAGAAGTTTCAATCACTTTGAATTTGTTACGGTTATCAATATTATATGGGTTATTTCCTGGAAAGTGGTGGTATTTTACTTACCTCCATTGGCACTTCAAATTATGGGACAATTGTTAGAGTAAATATGAAAACTCAAGGAATCCCCAACATCTCATTATAGACCCCTCTTGGAGTGGCATCAAGCACATTTTTTGTAAACACGAAGAAATGGTTGAAGGTAACATGGTGAGTTACAACCAAGTTTTAAGAAAGTTCAATGGAATCAAACAGATTATAACTACACTCTTGCAATGTATTGATTGTTGGGTATATGTTATATTCTTTGCACGAGTAGTGGCGTTTGAGCGTATGCGTCGGGCGCACAGGGGGGTTAGAGGGGGGGGTGCAGGGGGGCGGAGCCCCCCACTGCAGGGGTTCGAGGGCAGCGCCCCTAGAAAAAAAAAATTTGCCTCAGGAAACGTGTCATGTATTTAGGTGGTTTTTTCGGCACATGGTTTTTTGCCGATGGTTTTCTATTTCCGGTTAAGGAATTAGGGTTTTGGACTAATCCAGGTCATTGGGTTAGGGTTTTGGACTAATCCAGGTCATTGGGTTAGGGTTTTGGATGTCGTTGGCTCCTATATGTATATTGTATTGTAAACAATGTAACACAATGAATGAATATAATATAAGATGGTTTTCCCTGTTTGGGTTTCCAAGGGAAAAATCTCTGTGTAATGTTTGTATTTGCCATTGTATCTTTTCTGTTCTTTTTTTAATATTTGTTTACAGTAGACATTGTACAAGGTTAGAATTTACATTGATACTTTAGAGCTGGAAACACAGAGAACTAGTGCTCTTGAGCAAACCGTGGTGACACTCCTTCAGTGCATTGATACTTTAGAGCTGGAAACACAGAGAACTAGTGCTCTTCAGAAGACCGTGGTGACACTCCTTCAGTGCATGGACACTCTAGAACAAGAATGTCAGCAATTAAGAGCCACGGTGATGTCACAGCAATCCAATTTGGACTCAAATGACCAAAATGCAATAGTATCCCATACAGAAAATTTTGAAGAGGCACAAGGTACACGAGACGTGGAACCAATGGAAATTGAAGACAATGATCCTAGCCAAGGTGAACTTCAAGAGGCACTCGAGAATGAATCAGTCTTTTAAATTATGTATTTCAAATTTATTTTGGTGTTTGGGAAATATATTAAAGTATATGGAAACCTGACTACACAAATGTATAAGGACTTTAGTGTTCTTTACAGTAGAATAGCACCCAATGACTCATATATATTTGAGCCAAATTTTGTAAACATTATGATTGTTGTTTTTCCATGGCACAACCTCTTATATATATATATATATATATATATATATATATATATATATATGAGTCATTGGGTGCTATTCTACTGTAAAGAACACACTAAAGTCCTTATACATTAAAGAACACTAAATTTTGTCAACATTATGATTGTTGTTTTTCCATTTTCAAGGAAGACACACATGCTACAGTAGTAGAAGTGATTAGGCTATTAATATCCTTCTCTACTTTTGTCAATGAAGAGGATAATCGGGCCTTGATAAAGAAGGTTGGGAAAGAAAAATGATATCAAACTCTACAAAGATTTGAAAAGGACAAAAGTCCTAGACCTGAAAAACTACTATGGAATTCTTCATGTGTTGTTATGATTTTATAGAGGAATATTTACAAAGAGTGGTGAAGAGAATAATAACTCAAAGAAAAAAGTTTGGATCTTTTATTACAACATTCATATTGATTCCAAAATAATATAATCCTACAACCTTTGAGAAGTTTAGACCCATATCATTATACAGTTGCATATACAAAATTATCTCAGAGGTAATTTCTAGGAGATTGAATAGTGTTCTCTCAAATCAAGTCTTTGGAGAACAATTTGGGTTCTTGGAGGGAAGGAAAATTCATGTGGCAGTAAGGGTTGCCTAAAAATGTTTACATTCAATCTTATGAGAGGAATTTTATAGGGCTTAGATGGTGCTATCAATGTCACCAAGCAAAAGAATCTATAGTCCATCTCATGTTGGAATGTTCATGCTTCAAGGAGGTATGGAAACATGTGGAAAGATTAATTGGGATTCAAAATCTCTAGGAAAAGGAAAGTCTTGAAGATGCCTTTAGAACCTAGTGCAACATAGTTTGGGGAGTATATCTTGCTAGAAATCAAAAGTTGTTTAAAGATAAAGAGAATCTTCCCCTCAAATGTGCTCTCCAGTCCTTATATATTTTAAATGCCTACCCACATGTGTAGGAAAAATATATCTCTCATACACAAGGTGAAGTGGCTATAAATAATGATATTCCATGGGATTTTTTTGAAGGTGCATTATAAGGGAACCATCCTAAGGGAGGTTCGGGATCCATACTTTATTTATCTTCATATCATAGTATTTATTTTAAAGTGAGAATTGGTCAAGAAACTAACAATTTATGTGAATTGATGGCTTTAACGTTAGTCTTGAAACTATCACAAAAATTTGGTGTAACCCATTTACAAACTTTTGGAAACTAAAAGATAGTTATCCAATGGATGCACAAGGAAATTGCTCTCAGGAATTTTGTATTGATATCCTTGTATGATGAAGTTTTAAACTCTACTAACATTTTTCTCTTATACATCCTTGTCTCATATTTATAGGGACAAGAACAATGCAGCAGATGGGCTCTCAAAAGAGGGAGTTGCGCTGGAACAAGGAACCTGGATTGTTTCAGTAATGCAGAATGGACATATGATAGAATAAAACCATGAACCATGGACTTAACTGCAACCATTACAGCTTCTATCTCAATTTTTGTACAATGGTAGACTTTCCTTGATCTGTGGATGAAGGATAAAATGTATCTTTTTAAATGTCACTTTGTTTCTTTTTTTAGAGGATACTAATGTAACTAAACATGAACAACTTGCATTATTTTTTGTGACGATGGATCAAACATATGAATGTCATGTAAAGGGATTAAAAGCACTTATAAATGTCTTGGGAATCTGACAATATATTTTTATTATATTAATAAAAATATGGATTTTTTCCCTTGGAAAAAAAGGATTGTTCCCGCAATTAAGTATGCTTCTCAAAGCATAGATTTTCACTAACAACCAAAGGGGCTCTGCAACTTTTTGAGTTTTCTCATGCTCTTGATTCCTGCCTGCCTAGACCGTCTCTGACTCCCTTGGCACGCGCTGAGTGCCTCAGCCCTGCAGCTCTGACCACCTCAGAAGAATGGGAACACAAGGGGAGGCGAAATCCCCCTCCTACCGTAATGTCGCCGCCAACGATCCAGAGAACTCGCGAGCACACTGACCATCCTTTGAGCCACCATTGCACTTAAGAGACCAATATTTGCTGGAAGAGATGGATATAAGTAAAGAATCGAACACGGATGTTGAGTCCTCACATCCAAAAGGAGCTCGGGCTTGGATACCCGGAAAGTGTATTCCCCAAGCCCAGGTTGCGCCCAGGTACGTCATCAAAACCACCAGGGTAGGGGAGCATACGCAGTTCATGCGAGACCATGCCCTCATAGAAAAATTACTAGATCTTTGGCCCTCAAAAAGGGACCTAGCTCACTGGATCAAGGCATGGTGGAACCCCAAGGGAGACTATGAGCTCCAGCTGAGCTCCAAAGGTTTCTTTACAGTAATATTGTACAACCTGGAGGACAAGGACAGGATCTTTGAAGGGGGGGCATATTTTTACAACACGGTCGGCCTCTACCTACGCTTTTGGACAAACCGCTTCTACCCAGAAAAGGAAAACTCTACATACGCACCGGTATGGATTCGCCTCTATTCCCTACCCCAAGAGTTATGGTTAGAGGAAATTTTACTAGGCATAGGCAATACCTTGGGTAAATATGTCAAATATTTCGAAGCTACCAAACAGAGAAAATAAACCTCTTATGCAAGGATATGTGTCTATATGAACATCTCCAAAGCTCTGCCAGGCACAGTTACATTAGAATACCAAGATGAGGAATGGGCCCAAACCATAGACTATGAACACATCCCTTTCAGATGTCGGAAATGTCATGAACATGGACACCTTTTCAGNTTGAAGAGAAACCAAAGGAAGGATTTACCCAAGTTCAAAATCGAAGGAGACAAGCACAGAAGAATCACATAACCAACAATGGAAAAAAGCACCCAAATAATAATTCATTTGAAGCCCTTAACCGCCTCCCAGAAGAAGAAGAGGTGGAAAACCCCCACAAGACCACGGGGAAAGATCCCAACAAGCACAAGTAAGATCAATCGGCACAATATTATCAAACCCCAGCAAACCAAGCATATCCACAGACTCACCCCGTCTTAGGGAAAGAACCAGAAAGAGAGGAAGACATGGTCATGGAAATGGATGAGCATGATCTAGCATAAATCGACCTAGACAGGTTAGAGGAAGCACTCAATAAGAAGGATCTCCAAACCTTACCAGAGGACCAACTCAGGAAAGTTCACAAAGTATTTTTGGACTCATCAGCAGGGGCTACATCTAGGCTAGGGATCAGCACAGACCCAAACCAAGATCCAAGAAAACACCCAAAAGAAAACAAGCGAAGGGGCAAAAAATCAGCTCATCAGCTAATAAAGGAGGAGGGAAATTATATGATCAACTCGAGACAAATTCACAACCTCTTAGAGAGCTCCTTTTCCCACCCACAAAATTGTTAACTATGAAGATCCTCACCTTGAATATCAGAGGCCTAAATGGAAGATCCAAACAAACGATTCTTTGAAATTGCATCAAAATGAAAGACCCTGATACAAGAGACAAAATGCGCAAGGCAAACTGCAAAAGATATCATCAAAAGATGATGGCGCAAGTACGAATCCTATCAAACAGACTCAAAAGGGGCCTCAAGAGGCTTGGCCATCCTATGGAATCCTGCTACAGTCATCCTTGATCAAGGCCTCTCCACCCCATGCACCATCACAGCGCACCATAGAGCCATTGGTTCGGACAAGGAGGGAATGATCAAAAATGCATATGGACCGCAGAACAGTCAAGACAAAGACCTCTTTCTTCAGAACCTGGCTTACCTAGGTTCTTTAGCAGAAGGAAAGTGATGGATCATAGGGGGGGACTTCAACATGATTCTCATGTTGGAGGAGAAATGAGGGGGGGGGAAGTGCCTGGAGCAGGACAACGCAAAATTCCAAGGACTCGTAGAAAACCGCAGATTGGTCGATATTGAGAATGGAAATGGCACCTGGACCAACAAAAGATCGTGTCACCAACAAATAGCATGCAATCTGGATCGCTTCCTCATCTCGAAAACTCTCCTTCTAGAAGGTCCCCTAGTAGATTCCAACATCCTCCCGAAGGTAGGCTTGGACCACCGGCCGGTTCAGCTCTGGATTGACACTATTGCTACCCCGAAGCTTAAACCCTTCGGATTTGAGAAATTTTGGCTCTCCCATCCAGATTTCAGGAGCTAGCCCGTCACTGGTGGAGCTCTATGGAAACATCGAAAGGTACAAAAATGTATTGCTTCCAGCAAAAACTCAAATATTTCAAATAACAGGTGCACAAATGGAACAAAGAAGTCTTTGGGAACATTTTCCAGGAAAGGAAAATGCTAGAACAAAAACTAGAGAACCTTCAGGGACAAATCATTCATGCAGGATATACAATCACTCAGCAGCAGGAGGAGAAGGAACTCAAAAGGCAACTAGAATAAAGACACAAGCAGGAAGAAATCTTGTGGAGAAAGAAATCACGAGTTCAATGGCTCAATGAGGGAGATAAAAACACCAAATTCTTCCACCATTCCATGATCCACAGACGCCTCATCAATCACATCACAAAGTTGGATGACTCGCAAGGAAACACCCTGTTAACTCATCAGGAAATAACGCACAAGCTGACAGATTTCTACAAGGATATCCTCTCATAACCCAATGTGGATCGCACCTCAGCAATAGAGTGGGTGACTCAAAATATCCCAACTATAATCACCCAAGAACAGAATGAGGCTCTCTGTACACCAATAACGCAAGCAGAAATGGATCCAGCTATTCAGGAGTTACCCATATGCAAGGCTCCAGGTTCAAATGGTTTCACAACAGACTTCTTCCACTCCTGGTAGCCTATGCTAAGGGAGGAAGTGTGGCAGCTGGTGGAGGAATCTCGCAGCTCAGGCAAAGTTCTTCTAGCACTAAATTCCACTTTCCTCACTCTAATCCCCAAAGAAGAAAGGGTAAATAATCCAAAGAACTTTAAACCCATAGATCTTTGCAATGTGATCTACAAAATCATTTCCAAGGTCATAGCTCTAAGGCTTAAACCAATTCTCCCCTTCATAATCTCCAAGGAGAAATCAGGATATGTCCAAGGAAGGAAAATCATGGACAGTGTCATACTTGTCCATGAAATCATTCATTCGCTCAAAATCACCTGCACTCTAGGTATGCTTCTAAAACTTGACCTTTCAAAAGATTTTGACAAATTAAGCTAGCAATACATGAAAGCTCTCCTATCGGCTTTTGGTTTCAACAAGGATTGGATCTCTTGGATAATGAACCTCATTTACTCAACCTTTTTCTCTATCCTCATCAATGGTGTCCCCTATCAACCCTTCTCCCCCTCCAGAGAAATAAAGAAAGGCAACCCTCTCTCCCCTTTCCTTTTTTTCATAATGGTTGAAGGTCTAGGACGCTATATCAAGCCCTCAATTCAAAATGGATCCCTCAAAGGCCTCCCTCTTCATGGGTTACAACCGGCAGCCTCCCATAGYCAGTTTGTCGATGACGCACTGCTAATGAACACCCCCATAGTGCAAGAAGCAATTAAACTAAGTTCCATCCTCTCCGACTTCAGCGAAGCCTCTGGCACCACTTTTAATCTGGCCAAATCGTAGATCTTCTTTTTTAATACTCTTGCATCAATCCAACAACACCTTTCTCAACTTATGAATACCCCTGTTTGCACTCTACCCTCTCACTACCTAGGACTCCCTCTCTCTGAATCAGCAGCCAGAAACATCTCCTGGGATTCTCTCCTACTCTCCTTCACCAACCATCTTAGCAACTGGACCTTTCGCTCCCTCAACCTCCCAGCCAGATTGGTTCTCTTAAATTCATTCCTCCAATCCATCCCAGCTCACTTCTTCTCATCCCTAGCTGCCCCCCAATCTGTCATAAAGAAAATAAAGAATCTGCAAAGAAACTTTATATTGCATGGACACAACCCGAACAAAAAATGGGCCCTTGTTAGCTGGGACAAGGTCTGCAAGCCCAAATCTTCAGGTGGTCTGGGCCTCGGGACCCTGGAAAATTAAATAGCACCATGGGAGAAATAATTTGGTGGAGATGGCTCAAAACACCAGCAGAGATCTGGGCAAAACTCTAGAAATGAAAATATGCCCCAAACACACATCAAAATCAAATCACAAGAATGCAAAAGCAAATCCAAGGCTCCAACATCTGGAATGCGGCCTGGAAAAACCGGCCACTCATACAGGAACATGCCTTCTGGGAAGTTTGAAATGTCTAGAATACCCTATTCTGGATGGATTCCTAGCAGCAAATTCCACCCCTACAACTGGAAGAAAATCTACAATCCTACGAAAATCACATTCAATATCTAGCCACTCTCAAAGTGGCAGATTTGTGGACAAATACCCCCAGCAGCTCTCCCTGGCGAATATGGAAATCTACTCATTAGGAACTCCAAGTGGCAATGGACTATGACTTGCAGCATTGTAAACAAGCTACAACCCAAAGGCAAATCCGGAAAAGTACAGACCAAGACATTCTCAGATGGGGATACACACCTCATGGAAGCTTCACTCTCAAGGAGGGATACACCCTTCAGGAGAAATTTTGTAACCTTCAGAAAGATAGCATCTGGACAACAATATGTAAATCAAAACTCTAGCCCAAAATATCTACTTTCCTCTGGCTTCTACTTCAGAACAAGATCTTAACCTGGGACAATCTTCAAAAACGAGGGTTCATCGGCCCCTCGATATGCCATCTCTGCCATCTCCAGGCAGAAACCATGGAGCACCTCTTAAATAATTGTCCACTCAATGAGAACATCTGGAACCAGGCCACTCAGTTCATTAGAAGAACCAAATGAGTTAAAAACAACATCACAAGCACCATCAGGGATTGGGGCTCCAGCTCCTTCAAAAGTCCTATCCTGAATAGAACCTAGCAACTCTTACTAGGCTTCATAGTTTGGAAAATATGGAAAGAGAGAAATAGAAGAATCTTTCACTCCCAGCCATCTCCTCCCACCCTCCTCTGGGACACAATCCTCCTGCATCTCCATGAAACTCTTCAGCTGCAATCATGGACCAAGGAAGACTTTCCAACTGACCCAGGTGAGTGCTCACTCCTCAACTCCTGGGGATTCTCGTTTGTACACTCCACCCCTCCTCAGCATCCCCCGCTTTTTTCAAAATCCCTCAGTCCCTCTAAGTTGATCCTCCCCCCACAAGTCTTCCATAAGGTCAACTTTGATGGCACATCAAAAGGCAATCCAGGACACTCGGGCTATGGTGCAGTCATAAGAAACAGCTTAGGCCAAATTCAAAGCCTCATCGTAGAAAATCTCGAATGCGACACCAACAATTCTGCAGAGATTTGGGGTCTTATCAAAGGAGTTCAATTGGCACTAGATCAAAACCTCACCTGTATGATCATTGAAGGAGACTCCAAAATCATAATAGACTAGGAAACAAAAATCCTGAATGGTAGAGATCCAGGGAGAATCACACCCAGCTAGCACCTCCTTGGCTCTCTTTACAGCTTCCAGGCTCTTCTCAGACCCTCTCTAACTCTAACCCCTTCACACATTCGGCGAAGTGCAAACAAATTTGCGGACAGAGTGGCCAATGCAAGGGTTGACTCTATGCAGCAAATCATTCTCCATGATTCCAGGCAGTCCCAAAGCTCACCCCTCTGGCTCCAATGCGAGGAGATGGCTCCGCTGGATGGCCCTAATCCGGACGGGGTGCCATCTTTGTCTACTTAGAATCTTTTCCAAGTCATTAATGATCAGAATCTCAGGAGTGAGAGCAAAGGAACATCGGTTGGCAGTTGATTTCGGGACCTCGGCAACTGGGAGTCAAGAACACAGAGGTTGCAGTTTCCCAAATTCGCAAAGCCGCGAAAAGTGAGAGAAGCTCTGAACCTTTGATGCTCGATGTGATCTGAACCGTCGATCAAGTCCCATTAATTGGACGCAAGAAACTTTCAGGAACTCGGGTTTCGGGATTTCGGAGCATGGAGGAAGCAGTATGCCCAAGTCACGAAGTCGCGAAACGCGAATCGCGAAATACAAGAGCGGATCTGGATCATTGGTGCTAGAGAAGACCTCAACCGTAGATCTGAGCCCATTTATCTGACGCGATAAATTCTCTGGAATTCGGGTTTCAAGAGTTCGGAGCATGGAGGAAGCAGTCTACCCAAGCCACGAAATCGCGAAATACAAGAGCGGATTTGGACCGTTGGTGCTAGAGGAAATCTCAATCGTAGATATGGACCCATTGATCTGACACGAGAAAATTTCAAGAACTCAGGTTTCAGGAGTTCGGAGCATTGAGGGAGCTATCTCCCCAAGTCGTGAAACACGAAATGCGAAAGCGGATCTGGACTGTTAGTGCTAGAGGAAACCTGAACCGCCGATCTGGTCCCATTGAGCGGACACGAGAAAATTTTGGGAACTCGACAATCGGGAGTTTGAAGAATCGAGAGTTTGAAGCCCACGTTGCAAAGCGCGAGAGCGGATCTGGACCGTTGATGCTCAAGGAGATCTGAACCACCCATCCGGTCCCATTGATCTTAGGCAATTTTGTAAGCCGATAGGTTGTGAGCATTTTTGTAAGCAGACTGGATGCGGGCATCTTTGTCAGCAGATAGGCTACAGACATTTTTGTAAACAGATAGATTGTAGGCATCTTTGTAAGTAGACAGAATGCACGTCTTTTTGTGAGCTCTCAGCTGGAATTAATATAATGATCCACTTTTTATGTACAAAAAAAAAAGTATGCTTCTCAAAGTATAAGTATTCTAAAAAAAAATAAACAAATAAAAATTAAAATCCTCAAGGATTAGGAATTGTTGTGGTTATTGATAGATCAAGGACCTAGGCTTAATTCAAGTGACTCACCAAATGATTCGCAAGTTAGTGTTGTTGGTGGGGATACTTTCATAAAGGACTCACATTCTCAAGTTCATGGCATGTTTTGGGCAAGGTATCAATAATTTTGTTGAGCTAATTAGTGCTAGCTCTTGTGATCACTACAAAGAAAGGTGCTTCAAATATCCAAATTTTTGGTGACTCTCTTGCAGTGATAAATGGGATGTTGGGTTTGAGTTCTTTGGAGAATTTTATGTTGAGGCCCATCTTTGAGAAGTATCAACTTTTAAAAGTTTTATTTAATAATATTAATTTTAGTCGTGTTTAAAGGAAAGGAATGAAATGGTTGATAAATTGTCTAATGATGTATTGTAACGGGAAGATGAAAATGGCACATATGAAAGGAAGACAAGGACCTCTCCTATGAATATAATCATATTTCCTTTTGCTATTTCTTGTTATGTGTTGGTTATTAAAAACTATTGACTCTGCCATTCGGTTTCATTTGGATATGATATGTGGGATCGTTATTTTTGTACAATGGGGTAGAATGTTATTTGATGTAATTTTTTTAAAGGTGTCTTAGGATGGTGGAAAAACTGTTATAGTTATGATGGGTCTATATAATTAACTCTTATATGGTTCTTATGAAGCATAAAGGTATGTAGGATGGATATGCAAAGTTTTCATTGATAGTATGGTTTTTTTAATTGGAGATCCTTTATGAGGAAATATCCAATGTCTTTGAAGGAAAAAATATTATGTGAAAAAATAATAAATAAAATTAAAGATAAATAATAATAACAATAATTAAAATATAATAAGAAATAAAAATGGTAACGTAAAATAGTAGAATATTGTAGTATAATCAAGTTTATTTTTTTGGGCTTCTTTACAATGTTATTTTAATTTTATACCACATGAGTAGAAGATATTGAATTTTTAATCAAAAAATACTAGAATAATGTAGCGTAATCAAGCTTATTGTTTTGAGTTTCTTTTTAGTTTTATATCACATAACTATAAGATATTTAATTTATAATCAACACTTTAATGTCAAATTCTAGAAGCTTTTGTATATAATTTTTGTAATTTATTCATTTTACATTTAATTTTTTGTGTTTTTTCACAACTTTCTTCTTCTTTTGTAAGCTAGCAATTTTTTATGTTAATATTATACAAAAAATAGTACACTAATATCTAACTCCATTAGGGAAATCAAGACCATAGTGAGTCGGAAGAACCATAGTTCAAAATCCAAATAAGTCCTATAACGTTCATATACTAAAAATATAAAGGCCTAAACATTGCAACATACTAGAGACTTATAACAGATAATCATTATGCCAAAGTAACAACGCCATACCAAGCAAAAAACAAAACTTCATAAATCTAGTTTGGAAAGACTGCAAAATTGGTTTATTATGTCAACCCCTTCGGAGCTTCATCCATAGGTAGGGAATCTTCATCAATTAGAATTAGAATTGGATTGGAGGGGTGCCCTCTAATCCTTGAAGGCCTTCAAAATTTTCCAAATTTTCACTATCACTTCCTTAGGGTTGGGAGACAATGATGTCAAAAACCTCCTTGATCACAACTTCAAATTTATTGTCCATTAATTCCATTTTATGGAAGATGTCATGTTGTTAGAGGCCTCTTTCCTCCATGATTTGGGCAATGAAAGCTTTGTTGAGCCAATACAGTTTTATCAACCCAAATATCTTTATGTCCCTAGTTCGAGAAAAGCTTGCGTTATGAATCCATCCCATGAATTCTACCTCAATTTGCTCTTTGGACGGGCTCTTCCTCTTTTACATCATTGATTTTTTGCATTTGAGTCATTTCTTCTATGAATTTAGAAGAGAATCTAATATAAGAGTCCTTGGTTGCCTTGATGGCATCCTTCTCAACTCTACTGACATAATAGTTTAATTTCTTAGGGGTTGAATTTATGTTCTCTGGTTTATCTCTCCTACAGATCCCTCTCCTACTGGATTTCGGGTCTTTTTCCTTGCTAAACCTTGTCGTGTTCATAGGCAATAAGGGGATAGGAGTCCCTGGAAATCGAGAAGGCGAGTAACTGAAGTAAATACTTATAGCAACCATGGGGGTCTGTAATGGAAAGGTGTTATGAGGGTCGCAATCCAAGTAGAGGTTTAGTTCCTAAAATAGGGAGTTAGAGCTTCACACTGAAAGCTTCTAGAAATGAAGAAAAAACCTCCTTTACTAGAGAAGAACGAAAGTGATAACAATGAAAAGCATTGATCCTAGAAGCAAAGGAAGTAGGATGAGATTACTAACCAATAAGATCAGAAGAGAGGAGTTGAAACCAAGTCTGGGTAAGGATTCCCCTCCATTATTGGATCCTTGCATTGCAATAGTTGCATCAAACCATGAACCTTCCCCATTGGCCCATGCTTGAAATAGCTTGGTGTCTATTATTTCCATAATGGCACACAAAATCAATCTTGTCATGAATCCATTAACCAGTTTGCAAGCAGGCTAGGCTGGTGCTGAACGGAATGCCCTTGTCTTGCTCATTCATTTCACATATTTCTTGTACATTACCCCTCATGTCGACCTCTACCAAACATATATGGGGTGTCATGGTGCCAATGGCTAACCCCCAATTCGGGTGAACAAATTTCTTTTTTTATTAGTAATTTTGGTTTCAATTGATTTGTTTTTTATTAATATTTTGTTTTGATCAACTTGTGGGAATATGAACCTCAACTACAACTCCCTCAATTTAATGTGAAGGAAGAAACATTTATACTTTGTGTTATCACTCCAAGAAACCCTTTGTGGTTGCAGACCAAAGGTGCTTGGTAACTTAAGAAATGAATGTTTTTGTATTTTGTAAATGTGGATCAATGGGATAACTCAATTCAGCTTATGGCATTCAAACATCAAAATGATAAACAAATAGACAGTGCTCTCAAAGATTGATTAATCAGCAGATAACTTTTAAATGGGTGAAGAATAGATTGTAGCTAAACCAGTACAATGTAGGGTCTAAGAAACAATCAAGAAATCTATTATCAGGCTATGAGATAAACAATGGGATAACAGCCATTCAAAGCTTGACAACACAGATAATAGTGCAGAAAGAAAGATGGAAAGCTGACATCAAAAGTGAAAGGAACCTGTGATCTGTATTAGCATTAAAAAAGTCTGAGTACAATAGCAGATTACTCTATCCAAAATCGAACCCCCTAGTGTTCCAAATGTCTTTGGCTTTATAGCCTTTTACAATCAATTTCAGATCCTAAAACAATGGATCTGATATTCTAAAAATAGAAAGTCAAAACTGATTTACAAAAGATAAGGAGAGATCCTCAAGATGAGGTCAACCTCTATCTTTT
>JASDQU010100938.1:7235-47847 GCA_032191745.1 Picea mariana | reverse complement strand
CTGTCTACTCCTACATCTAACCAATAGGAGCAGAATGATCAAGTAAAAGCATGCTTCCAATGAAGCCATGTCAGAAAGTGATTTACAGGCATCATGCTAAATCTTGACCCAAACAATAATGAATACCATATCATGCAGAAGAAAGGTTTGAGCAGATGATATAGATAATCTTCTTCTGACATAAATATCTTAACATTCATGCTGCTGATAGAATCCAAAAAGTCAGCAATAGGGTCTTCAAAATTATGAAAGAATACCTCTTTGAACTGCTGCTCCAACTGACTGTGTTGCAGCTGCTCTTCGTTTCCTTCACAAAACTCAATGATGAATGAAAACTGCTTGATCTATGTTGGAGGAAAATTCGAATTGAATTTCTGATCTGAACCATTTTGCGGCCCTTCCTGCAAATGTTTGCTGCAATCTGTCTTTTTCTGCAAGTCTGGAAGATGTGGGTTGCCCTCAACATCTAATGTTGCTCTAATACTTTCAACTGTTAAACTTTCAATCTGCTCATCATCTTTCAATTTTTTAAAGGAAGCAATATGATCTTGATAACAATCTAAGACAGTGGATGTATTTGATCCAATAACAGAAGCATCAATATGGTTGTCATGATCTGGATTACTGATCTCCTGATCATAATGGATAGTATTCAATTCAGCAGCATATTCTTCATGAAGATCATTAACCACAGCATGCATACATTTCTGATCATCTCTTTGGTGGACAATTGATATTTCAGAAGTAACCAAACCTTCATGAACCTTAGATGAAAAATGATCCTTATGATGGATATCTAAAGAAACTAATTCTTCAGATTGATGAAAATCAGAAATACTATTAGTAGGAGAATCTTCAGCTCCTTTATCCTCCATTTGTGGTTCATCATGATGAGAAGGCACAGTATCATAAAGATCATTAAAAAGATGATGGAGAGAACCTTCCCTCTTTACATCTTCAGCCTTGTTATGCAAGTTAAATTCTTCACAACAATTATCAAATGCAAACTCCTCTGAAAAATACCTTTTGATGTGCTCAGTGAAAGCTTTGTGAAAATCCTTCAATGATGAAATGCTGGAAGGAGGTAAAGAAAAATACCACTGGCGTGCATCACCATACAAGGAAAACATGAACATCTTCATGTTGTAAATTTAATAGATCCATGCACTCATGAAACTTGATGAGGTGTTCAGCAAGGTTGTCTTCTTTGCTCTCTTTGAAGCTAGGCAGAAAATCTCCCCATTCCGACATATCGGGTACTGGATGTGGGAAACCAGGAACTGAAGAGAATTCAAGAGGTGCGAACCTCCGAGCCAAAAGAGCAGCAAACGCTTTTGACTTTTGAATATCGTGGAGTCGCCAGATAGATGATTACAACCGATATAGTGTCCAAGCTTTGTCTATCATCAAAGATGGATCCTGTCGTCTCCCAAGGAAGCTGAGCTTCGATCTCCTTTCCCCGACAACGGCGCCAATTTGTTATCACTCCAAGAAACCCTTTGTGGTTGCAAACCAAAGTTGCTTGGTAACTTAAGAAATGAATGTTTTTGTATTTTGTAAATGTGGATCAATGGGATAACTCAATTCAACTTATGGCATTCAAACATCAAAATGATAAACAAATAGACAGTGCTCTCAAAGATTGATTAATCAGCAGATAACTTTTAAATGGGTGAAGAACAGATTGTAGCTAAACCAGTACAATGTAGGGTCTAAGAAACAATCAAGAAATCTATTATCAGGCTATGAGCTAAACAATGGGATAACATCCATTCAAAGCTTGACAACACAGATAATAGTGCAGAAAGAAAGATGGAAAGCTGACATCAAAAGTGAAAGGAACCTGTGATCTGTATTAGCATTAAAAAAGTCTGAGTACAATAGCAAATTACTCTATCCAAAATCGAACCCCCTAGTGTTCCAAATGTCTTTGGCTTTATAGCCTTTTACAATCAATTTCAGATCCTAAAACAATGGATCTGATATTCTAAAAATAGAAAGTCAAAACTGATTTACAAAAGATAAGGAGAGATCCTCAAGATGAGGTCAACCTCTATCTTTTGGTCTTCAATCATTGGTTGAAAGTTGATGAAGTGTAGCCTAGCCTTCCAAGGCTCTTTGATCTGTCCCTTTGAAAGTGGAATTCGAATTTGATGATGTGTGCCAAAAATCCCTATCATTTTNCCCTTAAAAATCACTAAATCTAGTCAAAAAATGCCCTTTTGACTTTCATCTCCAACAATGGCCTTCAGATTTTGATTTGATAATTCATAACCAGCTTATTGAAGAAGGATTCAAACCATTCAAACCCAAAAATTCTTGATCTGGGCGAAAATTTGGCTATTCTGGCTGTGACAGCTTTCAACAGCGCACTTGCCTAAAAAATCTACTCCTGCGCTGTTGAAAGTAGCCACTTTCCACAGCTAACTAGTCAAAATTCTGCCTTCTGCGCTGGTGAAAGTGCAGATTTTTTCAAAATCAAATTTCTCAGGCATGGAGAGTCCGTTTTGCATGTTTAAATAGTCGATCGACATCTACAAATCCTGAACTTTCCAATGGTGCTTTCAGATCTGCATTTGGAACTCGGGAAGCTATCGAAAATTTCCCTACAAGATTAGGCATCTTTCCTTCAAAAATGTCGGTGCGTTTTTGAGTGCTAACACTTTGCACATCTCTCAAGCAAGAGCAATGTATTTTCTAATCCACCATGGAGTAATCCTTAAACTTTGTGTCATTTTTTCAAAGATTCATTTTGTTATAAACTACTAAAATAAATTATAGTTCCTATTTCTTTATAAATTGAAAATCATAAGCAAATCTATTGTAAAATAATATAAACAAGGGTTGCATGGCAACTTAGTCCCTTAGTCCCTGCCAAGTAGATTTGGAAATGGAGATGATAGTTAACACCCTATAATTATTAACCACACTCTTACTTTATTGTAACTACCTATAATTTAGAGATTAACTTTAACCTCCTTCTCATTAAATCTAGCAAACCAATTACAAATGCATTTTAAAAAAATTCAAAATTCAAAAATAAAATAAAATAAAAATCATTTCAAATTTGAGAATATATATTTTAATTTATATAATATTTATTATATTAAATGATATTTTTTTATCAAAATTATACCATATAAAATATACAAGTCAAATACATAAAAAGCATGGTAGTTAGCATCTTTACAAAATCATCAGATAGTTAGCATCTTTACAAAATCCACAAATAGTTAGCATTCCTTTACAAAATCACAACATGAAATAGGCCACATACATATAAGTGTGGTAGTTATTTAATGATTGAATTCTTAGTTAATAGTTATTATTAATTAGCATGGAAGAAACTAATTGCTTGCTGGATATTATACTAATTGACATGTTGGCCCCTCTCTCTAGCTTTACTGATTTTCACGTCATCAAAACCAATGTCGAGCTAACAACTCTCAATGGACGAACGCATGAAACAATGAATAAAAACTTTTATCCGCGAGAGACGGAGCGGGAAAAATCTCTACCCAACATCATTCTTCAAAATATTAAATACAATTTACCTTAAATAATACGACGAAGTGCAAAAATTCATTGCGACAATTTTGGCTCATAATCCTAATTGCAGGGTATCGAACTTTACTCTAATGAAGTGCTTCTTAGCCATGATGGTATAATAATAATAATAATAATAATAATCCATTTTTTAAGGTCACGGCCAAGCCAGACACCTAATTGGTGTATGAGACCCCTTTGTTTATGGGACAAGGGACCCCCTCCGCCCAGCGATCTGACTGATAAAGTCTACGGAGAATGAAACATACCCTTAAGACGTGGGTTGAAGATATCATATGTTTTTCCTTTTAACAAACTCCAGTGGGAAATATATTACAGTTACCAACTTACCTCCTATATTGTTGAATAAAGATGATTCTTAACCTAATGTTGATTTTATCTTTTTTATAATAATTAAAAAAAAAAACTGAAACTTCAGTAATGCCCATATATTTCGGACTATGTTTATTTTACGTTTTTCTCACAAAAAGTTAAACTTAATTTTTGTCAGAACTCATCACTATATCCCATGGCAGGGACTAATAATAAAATATGGAAACTATTTTGAATTATATTTTTTTAATCAATGTAAATATATGAACTTGTAATCAAAATTAGTTTATGAAATACATAGAAAACAATAAATTGGGACTTAAAAATTCTTGTATCACCAACATTCAAATATGATGACGTACGCATCAATATGAACCCATTGAAAATAACTATGATGATGCAAATTTATTGATTACAAGTTTGTAGAGAATAAGTGGATGATAAATTTGGTATCATTCTCATTATTTACAATAATCATAAAAGTAAATGAATGTTTTGTCAATTGAGTTTAGTTTAGGTGGTTGAGAGGAATGATTATTATCCTTTCCACTTGGATTCAATTGGCACAAGTGATATGTTAAGCTCATAAAGAGTATATTGTTGTAATGGCTTCAAACTTAGTTGTTGACTATTCTTATTCCCTTGAGATTTTAGGGTTTACCTTGGGTATCATCTTCGAAATGAGAGGAATCAATTAAGATTTCCCCAAACTTTGTAACGTAGAAAAAAAAAATGTGTATTTTAAATAATTATAAATAAAAAAATAATCATAAATAAAAATAATATATAATAATAATCAAAAAAATTTATGCAAATATAATCAAAATGTTGGCAAATATCATAATCATATAACATAATGGTTGGGTTTATCGTTCAAATTTCCATATAAAAATAATAATTAAAAAATAAATTAAAAGTGAAATTTAACACATTTACGTGCTATATCTGATATATTCAATGCACTATGAATTAATTGATAGAAAGAAAATAACTTTTGTCAATGTTGTTGTCTCTATCACCTCCAATCCATTTAGTGCATATATCAATGACCCTCTATTACCTATCCATCATCTCACACCATCCATACCATGACTAAATGCTTGGCGATATTGACTAAGTGCTTGGTGATATTAACATCCTCGATTCTCTAAGGGAATTCATTATTCATTAATTAAATGACTATATAATTATAAAATACAAAGCATCCATTTCATATTATGTCATGTTGTTATTCAAAGGATTGGTTTTGGTTTGACAAAGCAAAAGTACAAACTCACTTACAATGGATATTTTTTCTTGTAAACTTATATATTTTTACCAATAAAAATTGTTCTTGAATGTTGAATTATACCATAAATACTTCTTGTCTTTCTTACATGTATTGTTTATTTTTTCTTGCAAACTTATATATTTTTCCCAATAGAAATTGTTCTTGGATGTTGAATTACACGTCTTTCTTATTTGTATTGTTCTTTCTTACTTGTATTGTTTATTTCTGAAAGTATAATATTGAGTAGTTTGAGTTAAGCATAATTATTAGTATATCAACTAGTGTGGTGTTGTTGGCAATTGCCACTCTCGAGATACATTCATTTGACAAGCCTGAGAATAGTTCATTTAGTGGGATCATACATAGGGCTTTGTGAGGTGAGATAAACCAAGTGAGTTCTTAATCGTCAATTTTTAATGATCATTTGTTTTTTTGTAATTTTGGAGTCTAATCTTCTTTGCTTCAATGCTACATTTCCTTGGATCTTCATTGGTGCATCTTATATTTTGTTGTTGTTTCTCTTTTCCTTATTGTTTATATGAGGGTTCTAATGTTATAACACAAATTCACTCCTTAGAGGTAATTTGGGGGTCGACGATAGGGTTTACCTCAACTAATTACCTTGATCATCATTCAACAACGAAAAACACACCATCTTAATGGCCAACAAGGTTTGAAGTTCTACCTATTTGCCCTAATGGATGGCACGATGGCACTTCGAAACCATTGTACATGTCATGAATTTGCTTGGCTATGTTATTTTCTATCGAAAGATTTAAAGATTTATGTTTCATCGCATTCAAGGTTTCATTATGGAAACAAAGTTCAAATTAAAGCTTCACTTGGCTTCCCCAATTCAAAGTTGACACTACAATCCTTGCCTTTGAGTGGTTAGAACCTTGCATGTTACTTCAAAGACATTTTATTTTCATCATTGTTCTCTCATACTTTTTAAATCCTAAGTATCAATCATGGATTGTTGCATAATCATATACTATTAAACATTGTATTTTCAAGAAGGTTTATTGTTCATGCTTAATGATGAATCGAGAAGGAAACAAGTTTGCATTTTCTCTATTGGAATATGCCTTTGTAATAAGTTATAGTTTTGAGAAAAATTGTAACTAATGAAAATTTTGTTATTTCTCAAATAAAAAAAAATCTATCTTGAATAAAATTAAATCTATCGTTATAAGCTATAGTTTTGGTTCATATTTTGTTCACAAGGAAAAGTTGTAGCCAATGAAAATTTTGTTATTTCTCAAATACATTTGATTATGTTTTTGTTTTGGATTTTCTCTTTGTGCTTGATTTAAGTAAATTTGAATTGTGCTTACTCTAATAGCAATTGAGTTGTACAAATGTAACCTACTTAAATCTACATTCAAAATTAGATACTAAATAGATAAATTTCAATAAAACTTTTCAAATAGATCTACTTAGCTTAGATCCATGGTCAAAGTTAAACACTAATGGCACGGTGAGTCTACAATCGATTATAAACTCTCATTGGACAATAAATCAAAAAAAGGACAATATTTGAACTTTCAAACTCACACTACAACACTACCTCATACACAAATGTTGGCAGTTAACATGTACTGCATTCTAAATACTTCCATATTCATATAAAATATCTAGTATGCAATGTTCATTTCAAAATTGCAAAGATCAAGCTTTTTTGTGATGCATGCTTGTTCATCTTCATCCCCATTTGTGTAGTACTTTTGAGATTGTTGATCTTTAGAAGATCATCTTCCATGGGTCCTTTGTTTGTCATCCAAAGATATTTCAAACAATTTGTTTGAAAAAATTCGACTTCCCACTCAACGAAAGCTTTTTGTTTGAAAAAATTTGACTCCCCACTCAACAAAAGCTTTTTTTTCTTATTAGTTGTTTAGAAAACATCCCAATCCACTTTAAGAAAATTGTCTTTGTACCCACAATTGCAATGAAGATTCTATTCTACTCTTTCCATCTTCTTTGGGCATGACACCAATAGCATGTTTCTCCTAAAAGTTTGCACTGAAAGATTGAACTCTCTTAGATTAATGGTCAAGACCATTTACATCCTTTCATACTCAAGGATGGACCATGATTGGACCATGTTCAACAATCTTTTATTCATAGATAGTATATTCTTGCAAAGGAGAAGAAACTTGCCCAAAGAGATGTCAATTTCCACCAATGACCTTTTCAAAGAGTGAACGAAAAAAATTGAACTCTAAGCAAGGGTTGGCAACAATGTCATAGTTATTAGGTTGAATTCCTAGACTACTTCAGACAAAACCAAGGAGCATCTTCTATTACTCTTCCCATCTTCAACTTCATCAAAAGAAGGACCACAAAAGAATCATTTCGCACAAACTCTTACCAAAACCATTGGGTCCAATGGACTTCAATCTAATTCTTAAGATCATCCCAATTTGGCCAACGTTTGTTGAAACTAGATATCAAAGCATCTTCTTTGAGAGCTTTGATGATATTACAAACCTCCTCCAACTATACTTTTAAACACATAGTGGAGTCTAGCTTCTCTCACATTGATCCTCCCACATGTGAGGGAAACTTGAGATGAATGTTCAGTGATTGACTACCTACCTTGAATCCTTAAAGAAAGAAGATCTTGCTAGGAGAACCCAAATTGATGTGCCTTTGACAAGCAAGATCTAGCACAAAGCTTGATATAAAATCAGTTCAAAAATAAAAGAGGCCACAAGGAGATGTGAAATCCAAATGGCCCACCACCATTAGACACAACAAAGCTTGAAAAGGAGGGTAAAGGAGCTTGAGGCACAAAGATTCATTTGCCATCATCGCCATAGCATTATTTCTTATGGGCTATTCACACCCTTGACTAACAAGTTTAGTACCAATAAAAAGTATAGAGAGGTAAAACCTACATGCCACTCAACCCCAGGGGACAGCCTCCAAATCTCTAAAGTAGAGACCATTTCCATGCTTCTATATTGGATATTATGATTATCCTTAACACCTCTACATGGTTAATCTTTTTTATAATGTATACTTAAGATATTAAATATATAATCTATTTTTACTACTATTCTTAACACCTTTACATGCTTAATTTTTTTATTATACATACTTAAAGGTATTAAATATATAATATATTTTTACTATTTGTTCATATTTGAAGTTAATTTATACAGCGTGAGTGGGCCTAATGGTGAGCCTTATGATTAAGAACTTGTGTTTCCTCTCAAAAAGTCACAAGTAAAAAATCTACAGGGTAGGATATATATACTCCATAAACTTGTGAAAATAAATTATTATTATTATTTATATAAGTTAATTTACATATTTAATATTTAATTTAAAAATAGCATAGATAAACAATGGCTATTTCAAAATGAATAAACACGTGTATTTATGTATATATAAATGTCATAGCATAACAATGGCTATAACTCCATATTTCAAAATGAATAAATTAATGTGTATATATATAAATAGCTATGGCTCCAAAATATATATAGTGTGTGTAAGAAATGGCTATTTGAATATGAACATGTATGTGTGTAGCCATAGCTAAACAATGGTTATTTGAAGATGAACGTGTATGTGTGTAGCCATAGCTAAACAATGGTTATTTGAAGATGAACGTGTATGTGTGTAGCCATGGCTAAAAATATTTATGTTCATATTTACCCTTCTATTCATGTTCATGAAAAATATATATAGTTTATTCATATTTAAAAAAAAAATTATAGAGGCATTAAAAAAAATTATAGAGGCATTAAAAAAAAATATGGAGGCAAAGAATCCTTAAGAAAAAGTGGACAAGCCTAACCTATATGGAAGCAAAGAATGAAAAAAAAAATATGGAGGCAAAGAATCCTTAGAAAAAAGTGGACAATCCTAACCCTATGTGGACAAGCCTAACCTATATGGAAGCAAAGAATGAAAAAAAAAATATAGAGGCAAAGAATCCTTAGAAAAAAGTGGACAATCCTAACCCTATATGGAGGCAAAGAATGAAAAAAAAATACATGGAGGCAAAGAATCAAAGTGGACAATCCTAACCCTATATGGAGGCAAAGAATGAAAAAAAAATACATGGAGGCAAAGAATCCTTAGGAAAAAGTGGACAAGCCTAACCTTATAGAGCTAAGCATATCTCCTTTTTTAAATCCTGGACTTTGTTTTTTATTTTTCTAGTTTTCTAAAATTATTAAAATTATTCATGTTCATAAAAAAAAATATGAAGGCAAAGAATCCTTAGGAAAAAGTGAACAAGCCTAACCCTATAAAGCTAAGCATATCTCCCTTTTTAGGTCCTGCACTTTGTTATTTATTTTTCTAGTTTTCTAAAATTATTCATGTTCATGAAAAAAAATATGAAAGCAAAAAAATCCTTCGGAAAAAGTGGACAAGCCTAACGCCATAGAGCTAAGCATATCTCCTTTTTTAGGTATTGGACTTTTTTATTTCTCTGGTTTTCTAAAATCTTTAAATCATACTATTAAGATTAATATAATTAATAGAATAAACAACTTTATATAAAATGTCCAAATGGAATCCTCATAAAAATACCATAAAAGTACAACCGTTCATAAAAGTACCATTATTAACCATGTCCAAATTTTTTATCAAATGTTAAAACCTACATGGAACAATGCACTTTTAAAAGTTGAGGCTTTCTTTTCCATTTAATACAGCTCTTTCAATACTTCTGAATTTTTTCATTTGTTATTAAAAATTTAAAAATTGATTTTAAATATAATTTTCCATGTAATATAGCTCTTTCAGTACCTGAATTTTTTCATTTGTTATTAAAAATTAAAAATTTGATTTTAAATATATTTAAATAATTGATAACAACTTTTATTTAATTAATGTATTAAACTATAAAAATTAGAAATTGATTATAGCGATTTATATTTAGTTCTATAATCTTGTTTAATTTGTGTATTAAAACATAAAAATAATTTCAAATATAATAACTCGATGATCATGTATAAGATCGCTTACTTTGAAAAGAGAGTTGAATGGTGTTATAGATAGAGATGTTATAGAGCACTGTCAAATCTGCTAGGGTATGGAGTTTATGTCGAATTTTATAGATAGAGATGTTATAGAGCACTGTCAAATCTGCTAGGGTATGGAGTTTATGTCGAATCAAAACTTATAAATAGAGATATAGATAGAGTATGTTATAGAGCACTATCAAATCTCCAATGGTATGGAGTTTATGTCGAATCAAAACTTTGTGATGTTGGGCTAGCAAGGGCAATGATGGCGGTGAAACAACGCTAGAGGGATTTCAACCCTTTCATTTTTACAAAATAGCACAGAAAATAGAATAAAATAAGGGATTCAAAATCTGCAATATAATTCTATGGGATCTGATTCAATGAATAAATTTAGTCCTCTAGAAAAGCCCATACACCAATACCTTGAGGGGGTGGGGCGTCTCTCACAGAAATTGGCCCTCAAAAAGATGATACACCAATACAAACCAAAGAGCATTTTGTTTTCAAAAAAGCCGTGTATGACAGAGATAAAGCAAAATGAGAGCTCTACAACGGAGATAAAGCAAAAGGAATGTTCTCCTCCTTTCTCAAAGAGAAGAGCTTTCTTACTTTGGATGCCAATGGGAGATCTCGTGGAATAATTATTAGGTGGTACAAAATCCTATCAACAACTCTATACTCGATGCAGATTTGCGAACAGAATTAAGGTCGTTGGCTATAGGGATGAGTTTTCTCTGTCATTACTTTGTATGGTCCTTGGCAAGGATAGAAGGATATTTTGTGACAATTTTTTCAATCTAGGAGAGCGAAAAGAGGAAAATGTTATTGTTGGTGTGGATCTTAATCTCACTACCAAGAGAACAAACATTTAGGGTACCAACGAAAAGGAAAACCCACCAGCGAATTATTTCATGCATAAAATTGAATACACAACGTTCTGTGATGGCTCCTTTACTTGGTCCCTTCCTAGAGGAAGGATAGGGTAGGGAATGACGGGGTCTCTAATACACTAGGTAGGGGCTTGGTTGCAAAAAGCTCTATATTAGATGCTAAGCTAATAAGGATATGGGTGGGGGCAGATAGCTCTTCAGAGCATCTTCTTATCTTATTTCAAAATGAAAGATATGAAAATAAACTAGCAAGTCCCTTCAAATTCAACACTAAGTGGTTGCAAAACAAAGAGTTGCAATTCAACCCTGAGTGGTTGAAAGACAAAGAGTTTAACACTTTGGTTAGTGAGAATCGAAATAACTATGAACCTTTTAGTGAAATCTACACTGTGTAACAATTTGCTAAGAATCTAAAAGAGTGAAAAAGGTTACTAAAGCAAAACAAACACATTAAACTCACAAAGGAATTTCGTAGAAGTAGAGGGTCAGATTGTTCAAATTTTTTATCAAAATAATGAAGACGTCTTTCCAAAGGAATAAAAGGGAAATTTAACGTTAACTTGAAGAGACAAAAAGGAAGTTAACTGAAGACACAAAAAGGAAGCAGTTGGAATGGGAGGCATCCAAATAAAGGATGAGAAGTAAAGAAATCTGGTTCGTAGAAAGGGATAGGATTACAAAGTTATATTCCATGATCATGCAAAGCATAGGGAAAACATTAATACATTATGGAAAATGGGAAAGGAGTTTGGGAGTAAAGTGAAAAGATTCCAAAAAATGTTGAGATTGAGGTATCCCACTTCTAGAAGATTTATCAAGAGCCTCGTATGGCTGGCTACGCTAATATTAGAGGAGATCATCAAAATTACTTCTTTCTTTCCCAAATTCATTGAGCAAGAGGAAAATGAATAATTAATATTAAGAGCTTCATGGAAAATGAATAATTAAATATCAAGAGTCTCGTAAGGCTAATATAAAGGAGATGATCAAAATTACTTCTTTCTTTCCCAAATTCATTGACAAGAGGAAAATGAATACTTAATTACAAAAATAACCAAAGAAGAGCTCATGGTAATATTGGAATCTTTTCGAAAGACCAAAAGCTCAACCCCTAATGGGTGGACAATGGAGTTCTATTTGGGATTTTACGCATAATGGAGTTCTATTTGGGATTTCACGCACAATGGAGTTTTTTTGGGATTTCACGCATGTTGGAGGACCTATTGGGAGTAGTGGGTTGACCACTCAATGTATCTCCTTTTGAAAAAGTGTTATATTTGTTAAACCCAAATAATTACAAATTCAAACATGAGCACTGATTGTACATAAGATTAGGAAAACAAAACTCTCAAACAAGTAATATAGATGGTTATCTCCAGGGGTTAAGTTGATCCTAGTGAAATCAATGCCAGAAGCTATCCTTGTTTATCGACACTCACTAGCATATATCCCAAATGCATGCTAGAAAACACAAAAGATAAAAAGTTTCAATGTCTTGTGGACACGGGGACAAAGAAAAAGTACACAATCCATTGATTAAATGGAGCAAGATGGCCAAAACCAAAAATTATAGGACACTAGGGCTAGAAGAATACTCACTAATACTCGCTATTTTGGATAAGCTCTAACAACAAAGAGCTTATGGAGACTCTTAAATCATAAAGGACTATGGAACCAAGCACCGTTTCAAAAATACATTGAACATTTGCCCTGTGAAAATTAGATAAAACTTCTTGTGAAATCTAAAGGTAGAGCCCTTAATCTTCTAGTAGGCACTACCTTTTGGATTGAAGGATATTCACTATTTTGGATCAAGCTCCATGTGAAATCTACGTAGAGCTTGCATCTTCTGGAAGGCATTAGTCAAAGCCTTTCCTCTTGTATGGAAGGCTGGAGATATGGAAATGGGGGTAGAGTCGAAGAAAAAAAAGAGTAGAGCCTTGGGTTGGATGCACGAGATAATATCAACTATCAAAGGCTTTGATCAGCGCCTTAAATATGCAAGGCATACATCATTTTGAAGATGCAATGGAACAAAATCTTTCTTCAATTTGGCATCACGGCTGGAAAATCACAAATACCCCAAGTCTAAAGGAGAGGAAATTTAAATTGAAACCAGCATGTGCAAGACTATGCCAAAGTGCTCTAACACTAAGAGACAAGGAAAATGAGCTAATATAATGAAAAAACAGCTCATTGAGAATATATACTGCACATTTAGGATATAAGGAAAACATTTTTTGAGAATCAAAGGGAACATGTCTGGTGGTGGAATCCTATCTAAAAGATAAAGGCTCCTAATAATCAGGCTTCTTATGGTTATAGCACGCTAGTAAAATTCTGGCTCGGGAAGTATTGAAGAGAAAAGCATGGCAAGGACCAATGGATGTTTTCTTTGTAAAGTAGATGATAGAATCATCAATCACTGGTTGAATTGTTGTTCATTCGCAAAAGAGGTTTGAATGGAATCATTGTCATGGATTAGAGGCCTAGGTTCTTGGCTAGGTAAATCTATGATAAAATGTTTCGAAACTTGGTGTAAGGACAAGGTAACAAGAAATCATAGGGCTTTGCCTTGTGCAGTCTCTTTAGCCCTATGGCTTGTCAGAACAATGAAATTCCTCCACTTAAGGATATTCACCAAATCAGAGATGCATATTGAAGACTGTAGAGTGTGAAAACTCGGACTAGAGAAGTCTCCATGAGTAATTTGCATGGAGCTTCTTTGATGGACGCAAAACTGAACTACCTGAGAAATGTGGGGCGGGTAGAATCTTATTTCTCAATGAAAATCACAAAATCTTAACGTGGGGCAGGTAAAATCTTATTTCTCAATGAAAATCACAAAATCTTAAATCCTAATGTGGAGCAGGTAGAATCTTATTTCTCAATGAATCACGAGATCTTTTGTAAAGTTGCTTTGGGATAAGGACCAAATAATTGGTACTGATGGACTATTTGTCGATGTTGTTGAGGATGGCTCTAGAGAAAGGGGTTTACATGTCAAGATTTTGGAATTCCAAACTAGTTATCAATGAGATCTTGGGGAAAGCACTCTCTATAACTTGACCCCGTCTAATCTTTGAATTTTTCCTAAAGTCCCTTTCAACAAATATAGATTAAATGTTAAGGATGATGAGCTGTCTATATACAAAACAAAAGATATTGAAGTGTTACATTACAGAACTGGAGATTATGTTGCACGATACAGGGAAACGGAAGCATTTCTAAAATAGATACCGGTTTCAAAATCCTTTGGAAATCTTGGGAAATGAAAAGTCTACCTAACTGTATATATCATGAAAACAGAAATTTGTATGCAGGTACAATTTCTTCAGAGGAAAACACAGGGACTTAGACAACAGCTGTTCTTAGATCCCAGAACTGGAGACTATGTTGCACGATATTGAAGTGTTACATTACAGAACTGGACACTATGTTGCACGATACAGGGAAACGGAAACATTTCTAAAATAGATACTAGTTTCAAAATCCTTTGGAAATCTTGGGAAATGAAAAATCTACCTAACTGTATATATCATGAAAACAGAAATTTTGAATGCAGGTACAATTTCTTCAGAGGAAGAAACACAAAACACAGGGACTTAACAGGGACTTAGACACCAGCTGTTCTTAGATCCCTATATGATTAATCATTGGGGTTGATAAAAGCGACTGTGCCAAGGCTCAATCTCAGGTGGAAGCGGGATAAACCTGCTTCTTCACTGTCATTACGCTGAATGGAGAATACCCAGACAGATCTTTTATGGAAGTAGGGTATGTTGATATTTTGTAAGATGCATAAACAATACTTTTTTCTGACTGGAAACTAGGTTGGATGCTGGATAAAAACTGCTTTTTAACTGTCATTACGCTGAATAGAGATTACCGAGACATATCTTTTGTGAAAGCCTGTATGGCAGGTCATATTGATATTTTGTAAGATGCATAAACAAACTTTTTCTGATTGAAAACCGGGCTTCCTTTAAGTTGGATGGCAATTTTTCTTTGAATACACATTATGAAGACTACGTAGGCAAATAGAATACCCCAGTGATTTATTCAAAGCAATACATGAATTCTTGGCTTTTGTACATTCATGATTCAAATACGGCTTTTGTACATTTAAAAAAGGACCATGCAATCAAATCGAACACCATGATTCAAATATGGCTATTATCCATTAAAATGACCACGTAGGACAATGGAACAAAATGATTCAAATATGGGTATTGTACAATAAAAAAGACTGTCGGCAAATAGAACACCCAAGTGCTTTATTCAAAGCAATATGAGTCTACGAGAGATGGTAATTTTTGCGAACATTAGATAGAGCATGATTCGAATATGTTTAAATATCGCAATAAATTCCAGTGTTTGATAGACAAACTAGCAAACCTTCGACTCTCCTTACCAGCACTATTAGCTATGGTTCTACAAAATATGACCCCACACTGCAGGGATTTTTTGCCGCTTGACTAGATAGAGCATGATTCAAATATTCTTAAGTATCGCTATATGTTTCGATGTTTGATGAATAACCTTGTATACCCACAACTCCCTTTGCCATTACTATTAGTTATGCTTCTCCAAAATATGAACCACGCTGCATGGATTTTGCTGCTTGATTCGTTCTTTGAATGCAAGGCTAAACAAACGTTGATAACATGAACAGTTTTGTTTGAAAAAAGTCCTTTTAATGCGTACAATCTTCAGTTCTGAATTCAAGAAGAGTAAAAATCCTCACTATGTTTGTGATTGTGCCCTGCCCTAGGGTTTTGTCTTCCAAAACCTATTGAAGGACAACTCTTCAACCTGCTCATAGCTAGGTCGATTGAGAGTTTTGTCATCCAAGGCCGGCTGGAGCTTCGTTCAACCTACTCATTTCCGGGTAAATAGGTCCTCTAAAAGATAATTATAGAGGCATAGGGACGGAGGCTTCAACTCTGAGACAACCAGATGAAAAAACAAAATCCATATTTGAAAGTGCTCACGAAAGAAAAACTTTTGATCACTAATATAGTAGTCTTTAACAATATTGAACGTCGTAAAGTCAGTTAAACAAAAACAAAAAGTTTTTCTTGAGATGTCCCATGCAACCCAAATCACATCCTACATACTTCAATGTTAATAGGCTCTTTCTATACTTCTTGGATTAAGAGAACCATATTTGTCGACATTGTTTGAAGCATCATATATATTTTCTTAAGATGTATCTTCAAAACAGAAAAATTTTGATCAAAGTCATCAAATCCACGTGGTTGTTGTGCCATGAGGAAATCAAGTGGCCATACATTTGGTTGTTAATTTCCTACTGCTCTAAATTTGTTACTACCTAGATTCTTGAATTAAGGGAACCATATTTCTTGAGACCTGAGTTGTAGGAAACGGCCCCCCAGCTGCCATACCAGTACCCAAAACATGGTGAAACGCCGAAACATGGCAGAACGACTTTGAAATGCTGGCGGCCATACTGAACGACATTTCCAAATTTGGGAACATTGTACAGTACAGCCGGCAGCATTTCTAAGCCGTTTCAACTCATACGACAATCATTTCCGTGGAAATTTTTAGTTTTGCGGACCCATCCAAGCAACCAAGAGGGTTGTGGGTCTCCTAAGTGGCCAAAAAAAGCCCAATTATCCACTAATAAACATTTTAAATCTGTCCACATGCTCAATTAACTATCATCACCATTTCACCCAACCTAGTAATTAATGGTAATATTAAATTCTTTAAGTAAAAGTGGCATGCTCCTTTACCAGGGAAACCATGTCTATATTAACATGAAAGGATATGTGGCACACAGTTAGAGGAGTAGAGGAGTAATGCCTTGCATGAGGACACTTGGTTACAACCATGGAATAGGAGCAGTGGACTAACATCTTGTTAGAGAGTGCACCATCCTAGAGGAGAGGCATTAAACCCTATGAGAATCATGCCTTGAGTGCGTTACTTAAATTTTTAACATTACTATTAATTGTTTCAAGATGTTTGAGAGTAGTTCCAACCTCATTGGACTTCATATGGAAAAAGTAGAATTTTAGGTCCCATTAAAAATTCAGCAAACTTAACAGTTTTTAGGGTTTCAAGATTGGCAGGCTTGCAACGTTTCCACTAGATTCTATGATGTATGAGAGCATGGAACTAGCATTTAATCAAGAGCACCAAGCCCTCTATGTACCTCGATGTCCACCAATTCACATTTTTGGTTCGACCGGTCTGGTTCTGATAACATTGCTCTCTACGATACAAGGATGTACAAGCATCATACTAGGGTTATTCCAACCCCCATGATGAAATTCCCTCAAGGCATGATTCTCGTAGGGTTTAATGCCTCTCCTCTAGGATGTTGCCCTCTCTAACAAGAAGTCCAATGCTCCTATTCCATGGTTGTATCCAAGTGACCTCATTTAATTAGGAGCACCAAGCCCAAGCCCAAGCCCTATATGTACCTCGATGTCCATCGATTCACATTTTTTTGGTCGACCGATCTGGTCCTGATAACATTACTCTCTACTGTACAAGGATGTACAAGTGTCATACTAGGGTTTATCCAACCCCCATGATGAAATGCCCTCAAGGCATGATTCTCGTAGGGTTTAATGTCTCTCTCGTAGGGTTTAATGCCTCTCCCCTAGGATGGTGCACTTTCTAACAAGATGTTAGTTCAATGCTCCTATTCCAAAGATGTTAGTCCAATGCTCCTATTCCATGGTTGTATCCGAGAGTCCTCATGCAAGGCATTACTCTAATTGTGTGCCACATGTCCTTTCATGTTAATATAGAACATGGTTTTCCTTCTAAAATGTCATTTATGTGTATCATTTTTTTTTCTTGCAAGATAATGTGTTGTTATTATTATTATATATAGTGTTTCCCCGGACGTACCCATTTTGGGGGGTCATGATTGACGTACCCATTTTGGGGGGTCATGATTGTTGACATCCCCATTTCGGAAACTTCAAGACATTTCCCCGTTTCATGCAACTTAGCAAGTTGAGACTGTTTGAAGCATCATATCTATTCTTAAGAGGAATCTGTAAAACACTATGCTGCACAGGTACCCATCCCCTGCAAAAAAAATCCATGTACCCATTCCCGCGTTTCAGGGCGCCTTGGGGACCCTTAGGAAACGTCCCCGGACTATTGAAGACTCCATCGCCTCGGAGACTTGTTGGTCGTCCCCAAGACGTTCCGAGAAGATTTCAGGGACGTTCAAGATAGATTTTGAAGATGTTCTGGGCAGATTTCAGGGATTTTCTAAGCAGATTTCGGGGGTATTCTGAGCATCTATCTTCGGATTTGACAATCATGGAAATTGATGATTCGACAATATGATCATTCTTCCCATCCATTACTTTTGCATTACACTAAATCTAAATCTGCTATACAAGTTGCAGCTCAAAACATGGGTTTTGTATGATGAGTTTCGATTTGGGTTTCTAGTGATTTAAATATCGTATTTGGGTTTCTAGTGATTTAAATATCGTATTTTCAGCAACAACATTACACAAGAAGCAAAAATCCCATGTCAAAATAACAGGAAATGCAACATCTCAAAGGGCTGATCTTTGTGATTACTGCTCTTGCTCTTCACATTTTGATCTTTGAGGTTACTGCTCTTGCACTTCACATTTTTCTGGTCATCTTAGCTTTTACATATTGTACATGGGTTTCCAAGAGTCATTCAAGTGCTTCTACCATCCCAACCTCAAACATTGTGAAATCGATTTGGGTTTCTAGTGATTTAAATATCGTATTTTCAGCAACAACATTACAAGAAGCAAAAATTCCATGTCAAAATAACCGGGAATGCAACATCTCAAAGGGCTGATCTTTGTGGTTACTGCTCTTGCTCTTCACATTTTGATCTTTGTGGTTACTGCTCTTGCACTTCACATTTTTCTGGTCATCTTAGCTTTTACATATTGTACATGGGTTTCCAAGAGTCATTCAAGTGCTTCTACCATCCCAACCTCAAGCATTGTGAAAACAATCAGATAGTAGTGACTTGGATTAGGTACTATTGAAAAAATTCTTATTCAATCACCTTCTTAATATGAAACATCAATCTAATCTCTTTACAGAACCAAAGTGTTTTATAGTGGTTTTCAACACAGCTGTAAAAATTTGCAAAACTTATTGAGAAGGGAATGTCTTTTATATTTTAAGATAATCATCGTTAGCAAGAAATATGAGAAAGAAAAGTTGCTATAGACAGTTCTCACTTAAGTTTACTAAAACTAAACTGCATTCTGCTCATGTCTAGCAACCAATAATGGAATGTCACTTGGCTCTTTTATATATTGCTCAATTTTTTTCAGAATTGGCAAGTGTAATGTTGCATAATACTATTGGCAAGTGTGATGTTGCATAATACTATATAGTATAGCTTGCTATTATAAGCATGAAGAAACTACAAATGTTTATGGTGAATTTTGAAATTATATATATATATATATATAGTCGTCCCCAACCTGCCGTCCCCTGAAAATTTTGGGAGTGCGCTCTAGCTGTCCCGGGGATGCATCCCCGTCCCAAAAAACAATGCAACATAGGTAAAACATGAAAATTTGATCAAACTTGTCAAACTAACGTGCTGCATAGAAAGATCTAGCTGGTGTGCCATAGGGAAATCAAGTGGCTGTACATTTGGTGGTTGTTAATTTCCTAGCATTACTGCTCTAGAAATTGTTACTACCTAGAAACCTTCACACCCAATTACCGTTACTGCCTAGAATATTCCTCACCCAATTTAGAAAATGGTCTTCCAACGGTGAATATCCGACCATGTTGCAATGCTAAATTATTCATATTTTAACAGGAAGAAGTTGACGAGAATCATGCCCTCTCGGTCATACTGTCTACTTTCGAGTTTTCATCCTTGGGATAGGCAAGGAGGAATGAAGAAGACCCCCTAAATAACATACCTTTTGCTTTTTCCTATCCAAATCATTCACCCTTGGGACAGAAATGGTAATAAAAACAACAGAAAACAGAAAAGTAATACAAATCTATAAGGAATATAACTAGACCTAGTAGGTTTGTCGAACATCATCAAAATTATTACATGTAAAATCCTTATGCAGCCCAGTGTACTTAATTTATTTGAGTTCACCTGATAAGCACATTCCAAAGGTTTTTAATCTTGCTTCTATCTTTTTTGCATAATGCAAACTAGACCGAGGAGTAATGGATACTCCAATTCATACTTGAAAAAAGCCAGACTACAAATAACCAACTGCTCATAGTCACGCTTGAAGACCCACAACCCCTGCCAAAGACCAGAGAACAACATGCATTTCAGTTTAATCAATTAAAAAGTCCACATTTCAAGTACTATTGTATTTGAAGTAGAAAAGAGACACTCACCGCAAGCAAGTCTGCCACCTGCATTTCCTGTGCTCTTACTCAGTTCATGGCCACCTACAATCCAATGCACACACGCGGATATGTAATTCTAGAGAAGAAAAAATAAATAATGACTATTTGCCAAGACAAAAATTAATTTTGTTTTAGAACCATTTTTCAAGTACACAAACTTACTGTATTATAATATTATTTAAAATCTCAAATTCATAATACACAACGAATCATTGAAAATACTAAATAGCATTCATATAACTTCCGCGGTATCTTCTTCTGCAGGGACTAATATAAAATATGGACGTAAAAATATATTAAATATCCTGACAGGTTCAATTTTAACCAGATAGCAAGAGCCTTGATGAACTAAGTGGATTAAATAACAATATTTGAATGTCTAAAACTCCAGTTATAGACACCCATATGAAATTTCGATGACCAAGGACTATAGAAGAATCTTAGAAATGAATGAAAGTTACGAAAGAAAAATGCTAATTTATTTATAACAATCTTTTCAGTAGATGACTAACCTTTTCCAAGATCATCAGGATCAGCATGGACAACTACAGCTCGTCCTACTATTGAATGTGGCCCAGAAAGAGGAATCTGCAAACACAGGACTCTAGTCAAACGATCTCCAAGAATCACGAAACAGTGATGAATGTCGAGCCCGATGGGTAAACAATGGCAATACACAGATAGTATGAAGAGGAGCAATATACCTGACTGTCAGTGATTGAGAATTCGACGATCCCTGAAGTGAGACAATACACGTTACACATCAGTGCAGTTATAACTCTGAACATCTCAATACTTCGAACATCTCAATACTTTCATGAACATTGTATGAACGTGCCAGAAAACATTCAAGTTTTGACAAGCATCTACATATAGAGCAATTAGCAAAAAGACACATACCATCCGCTCCTGCAGTTACATTGCCTAGATCCCCAGCATGTCGGATTTCATCCGTGGGTGCACCATGCTCCTTGCCTAACGGGTTAAAATGTGGTCCTAGCATTCATCGATAAATAAAGCCAACCCAAGTAGGGTCATGTCTTTATACTGCTAAGCACAAATCACAACTAAAACCAAGAAACATGATGTAAGACAAGCCAACAAATGCGTCCAGGACATATACCATACCAGTTGACATGCACCCATTCGTTGTGTCACCTAGTGCATGAACATGGAAACCATGGAGACCGGGGTTCAGACCACTGACCTTCGCAGTTACTGTTGTTGGCCCTGCATAAATCAAAAGCCAAAGTTCAGTTGAAGATAATTATGGGTGTATTTACCATGATCACTAAGCCAAGTCCCTGTGTAAAGACCAGACAAAAGGCAGATACCAAATTTAGCAATCAATTTTAAAGAAGCATTCAATTGATATAAATACATTGCTTACCCAATCATTCAAAAAGCCATTTGAAAAAATTGACTACCTAATTTATCATGGAAAATGAGAAAATAAAGATGTAACCAAAGATCCATTTGATGATTTTTCAATCTACTCCTAAAAGCATGTTGATGTAATTGTGATTGCTTTGAATGCTCCAATGTTGGCCAGGAACCCATCCGAACCCTAAGGAACAGGTCCCCTTGCATTTAACCTTGTGGACTGCAGGAGTCGTCCCCATTTGGAAGGGGGCATCCCCAAGTAAGCATCACCTAGAAATTTTTCATCAAAAAATGGGAGGTCTGAGAGTTGTCACTCGATGGTTTCAGACACATCTCAATGCTCCCTATCTAAACCAGCACCCATTCACCAAGAAAAATATTTACTCCTTTGACATTTGGACCATGACAAATATTACCTATATAGTGCTTGCCAGAATACTATGTAGAATTAATATATAGCTTTGTGGATAAGCTTTGTTGACCAAGTACACATGGTTGGCAACTTGTTTAAAGCCAACCACAGATTTTGCGGAAGTGGTTTCTTGTTTCCCACGGATTTTGTATTAGTGGCTTCTTGTTTTCCTTTGACTATTTATAGGCATCTATAGGCATGTGCAATGAGAGTGAGGGTATACAGAGGTTCGGTCTTACATGTGTTACTTAGAATAAACCGCACCAAGAACTGCATCCATACTGCCTTGGATAATTCTGGGCCTGGGTTAGTGCCCAAACCTTCTCAATATTGTCTCTCTGCATTGTTAAAACTTAAGAGTCAAGACTCACTGTCTCTGCTTTGTCTGAATTTCATATCTGTTGTTCAAACTGTGGATCTGCAGATTAACTATGTTGTAATTCAAAACTATATAATTGTTGTGAATCCTTCTACAGGGCTGATTTTACAGCTGTTACTATCTAAAATCTGTTGCATTACAATTGCTGAATTTATTGTTGTGGACCAGGCTGAATTTATTCTGTAATTTCAGTAAGATCAGATTGAATTCAAAAATCAAACTCATAACAGAATCACGGACTCTAGATTTCTGAATTTCAAATTTGGTCACTAGAGTTCTAGGCAACGATCTGTTCATTACGGTCACTATAACACCCCCTGTTTTGATACTTTCCTCAGTCTTATGAGCTTGATCTTTATTGAACCCTTGATTTACACTTTCCTAAGTCTTATGACCTTGGAAATGCTCGTATGGTTAAGAGAGATACGTAGGATTCTTATGAAGGCACGTGGTCTCTCCCATGCATGCAAATATGAACTGTGAATTTTGGGCATGCAAGGGGATTTTTGACATTCATTCTTCCAAAAGGGAATTTGACATTCATTCTTCCCGAAGGAATTTTCTCTTAGAGTTCAAGCTGCCATATTACTGTTGTGTTAGAAAATTTTGGGAGAATAGCTTGTCGGAAACTATGAAGAGTTGTGAGATTCCCTTGCTAGTTTGTGCTAAAGCCCTCGAGGGAAGTGGGATAACCTGAGAGACTGCATGGCAAAGAAGGGGATCCCATTCCTTGGGTACTGCAGGTTGAGGGGGATGGAGAGTTGGTGGATTGGTATAACTATAAAAGTTGTCATGAAACTATATGAATTATGATTGTGTATGAGAAATTTATTGTCATTGAGGAAACCTAATTACAATTGATAATCCTCCCTAGTGAGAAAAATTTCCTAGCCAGCTTGTGTTGGAACCCTAGAGGGATGGCATGGTAGAGAAGGGAAACCCATTCCTTGGCTTGCACAAGCTGATGGGGAAAGAGAGTTGGTAGATTGGAATTGTTGTAAGGGTTTACAAACTTTGATATCTCGGAATTGGGCTGTGTGAAGAGAGCTAGAGCCAACCATAGGTGATTTCAATCTCATGGATTCATAGCCTCAACTCAAGGGTGGCCTTGTTGCAAAAAGATTAAGTGCAACAGAGAACCTATGATTGGGTGAAAGTTCCATAGTTTTTAAAACCGGAACCAGACATTGAACTAGTCACCTATCAACTCGGACATCAAACCAGAACCAGATCGACGTAGACCGGTTTGATTTCAACAACTTGGTTGAATAAAAAATACATTAAACAATTAAATTTTAATGAAAAAATTTATTTTAAAGCTTTCAAACCATGATTCCAAACCATTAAAGACAAAATATGCAAAGTTTTCTCATCTATATACCATGTAAGGGTGTGTATATCAAAATGGCACCGAGTGCAATACATATCAGCAACAAAATACATAATCAGTGAGGCTCTAAATGGCCTCTACAGTCCATAATGCCCACGTAGCCCCCGTCCCTGGCCACTGAATGACAAGTTTCCTATGTTGGCCTTTGCAATTTTTGAAGCAGAGAAGCCTCTGGAAAAACAATAGCAGAATAATGATGGTTGGGAATTCATTGTTCCCAAGCCCGAACAGCCAACCAAAGGCTGGGAAGGGCCATCTAACAATGATAAAGATGACCAGCCCCCTGCATCTGTAATGGTTCCTCTGGAAGAACAACAGCAGAATAATGATGGTTGGGAATTCATTGTTCCCAAGCCCAAACAGCCAACCAAAGGCTGGGAAGGGCCATCTAACAATGATAAAGATGACCAGCCCCCTGCATCTGTAATGGTTCCTGCTACTGCAAATTTTTTATGTTTTTATGATGATTAATTATGGACTTTGGTTCCAGTAGTCGCCAACATGACAAATTAATGTTCTTGGACTTGGTCATTCTTTTGTTCCTCATGTTCAAAGTAGACAATTGCCATACCAACTCATTTGAGGAGGATATTTGAAATTTCATAAGCCATATAAAATTTCATTTTCAGGTTTTACCAGAAACTTGAAATTTCATATTCTTCCTTATTACCCGATGATAAGTCCATTCTCATTGAGGATGAGCTCTGCAAGGTCTCCAGAGTGCTAACTGGCTAACAGTGTTAAATAAATCTATCATTATCAGCTATAATAGTTTCACTGTGCTTATCCAAGCTGGAACCTCGTGTTTTGACTGGTTTGATATTGAACCGGATTCAAACCCGCAGGTTCAATTGGTTTGATATTGAATCGGATTCAATCCGACCGGTTCGATACCAAACCGGGCATTGGGCCAAGTCGATTCAGTCACCTATCAACTCTACCGGTTTGGCGGTTTGATAACGACCCGGTCCGGTTTTAAAAGTTAGGGGTGAAATATCCTTCATCTGCAACCAGTAGGTGGCTAATTCTCAAAAAGATTAAGTGCTTATGATTTATTTATGATTATATTGAATTAAAATTGTTTAATTTATGAATTGAATGATTTAGTTGTGTTTGCATAAGCCTACATTGTCATATAAAACACATTATTTAATAAATAGCAGAACAATGAGGAAAATTGGTATCAGAGCTATAGAATGTTTTGCATAATAACAACTCCCCACACCCCCAACCTCATATATGTATGTATAAGCCTGCATCTGTAACTATGAATGATTTAATTGTGTTTGCATAAACTTGCATTGTCATATTGCACACATTATTTAATAAATAGCAGAACAATGAGGAAAATTGGTATCAGAGCTATAAAATGTTGAATTCCGCTCAATTAGATGGTTGGACATGTTACAAATTGGTATCAAAGCAAGAAGTGGAAAATGATGGTTTCAAGAGGTACCCTGCAGCTTCAACAGAGGGTAGAGATTACTGGGTACATTACAGTGACCACAAGTATGCAAGAGTGATTGTAATTATAATGCTTCAACTCAGTGAACTGCCACTTATAGTATACATGGAAAGATCTATTGTAGGTGCCCAAACTACTCCCCAAACTACTCCCAAGGCTTCGATAATGACATTAGGAGGATAGTGGACAGCCCATGTGTTACATGTATTCAATGGATCAAATACTATGTGGATTTACAAAAGCAAAAGACGTTTCTTACCAAGGGCGAAGCTGCCAGGAAGCCAAGTCTTGGTATCATACCCGGAGGAAATATGGGTAACTTGGAACCTGGTTGCAACAGAAATGGGAACCTTTGATCTAGAGACTGATCTCACATAAAACATCTCAGATTCAATAACTCGAGTTACTAATATTTATCTAGACTAATTTTGGCTCAGCCTTCTAGCATACATTTGAGCAATTTAAGCAGACTATAGTACTTTGGCCTCCGTCCAAAATCTGTATATGTATTTAGCTGTGCTTGGACAATGAAAAGTTCTTCAGGGAAAATAAGTTCATTTAAGTCTCATTCATATTATCAGATCAGAGGCACTGTTCGTATAAACGTATAATATTTTCAAGAGCATGTATTTAATTTATATTGAAAGAACAAAGGGTCTCATGTCTTATATGCAATCAAGGTATATGACATACTGTTAAATTTGGCAGCATCGACAGTCACTCTCCAATGAAAAGCCATATGTGCCGCCCTGAGGCTAGCCAAGGAGATTTGGAGAATCAACCAATCTTATGAGGTATTGACAAAATCCAGGGGGAATGTACAATCTCTGAGAGTCAAACCAAAAGTCGGGACGAATGAGATGCTATGTAAGTCTAATGCAAAAGTCAGGGAAACATACAACCTCTATGAGCATAAACAATCTAGTGCAAAAGTCAGGGGGAACATACAACCTCTGTGAGCATAGACAGACTAGTGCAAAAGTCAGGGGAAACGTACAACCTCTATGAGCCTAGTCAAGCCATGTGAGCCATGAGCAAAAGTCAAGGCATCTAGCAAAGCCTAGTCAAGCCTTGTGGGCCATGAACAAAAGTCAAGGCATCTAGCAAAAGTTAGGTCGAACGTAAAATTCCTATGAGCTAAAAACAAACAATCTTCCTTATATTGCAAATGATGTAAATGTACGTTCGCACATGTAACACCTTCCACCATGAATAAATTCGAATTGCTTGGTAAAGAGTCAAGTTGTAAAAAGTCAAAGTTGCATGTCTAGGTCAAAAGTCAAAGTTGCCAGGCATGTTGCTTGTTGCATGTTGTGATCTTGCATGCTGGTAATTTCTTATGATTATTGTTGTTCTAATTTATGAATGATGTCAAGCTAAGTTCCAAGTACAATCAGAATTTTAAATAAGTACTTACAGTATTAAATCAAGCTCATATTTTTAACACATACAAGATGTATCCATATATTATCTTAGCGACATATGGAAATGAAAAGGCCTGTTCATCTTGGAATCAAATAATTTGTTTTAGTTAGCCTAACCAAGGACCTTGACTCTGAATGATCTGCTCGTCACTATGAAATGACTTTTATCAGCTCAACCAAAGTTCAGCCAGGGATATTGTATGATAGGGCAAAATCTTCGTGAATTTCAAAATCATTTTTAAATTGCCTCGTTAGGCCCAGACACCTTAATTTCATGATGTAGTTTCAGACTTTTATTAATGCAGGGACTTGAAACACAATACTTTATCTAAAGTTTAATTGGTTCTAGCCGCAGAAACAAATCTAGCAAGGACTTATTTAACAAAACGTTTAGAACAAAACAGCCTTAGCTTTCTTGAAGATTTGTCAAAATTTGTCTTTCGGATAAGTAGTGCCTGCTTTACTAAGGCAAGTTGACGTCTGCAAGTTTTACACGCTAAATGAGAGGAATTCTCCATTCTAGACTATAGGGGAGATTAGGAGCCGTATTTTCACTAACTTCGTCAAAGGACTTTTCTATTCCAAATAATAGTATTCTTTGCTTCGAAGGGATTATCCTGCCTGAGAGGGGATACCATGAATTGCAAAGCATTCACAATCATAGAGTTAGTGATGCAACAGGAACTGGAAAACAACAAAATGAGCCAACAGCTGTGCACGTGGATCCTGCCCTCGCTTCAGGGAATGCAGGGAGCAGACTAATGGAATTTTTCGGTTTAAGTCCCCTCTTTAAAACACCTTATTTGGTTTCTTTTAGGCAAGGCGGTTTGGAGTGCCCCGGGTAACAGGACCACTTTGAGCCAAATTGTAACCATAAACGAATAGATATAGTCATCAAAAAATTGTAAACAGCCAGTTCAATTCTCACAGGCCATGGTGAAAACATGGGTGCCTAATAAGCACAAAGTTATGCTTAAGCCCTCAGCTCAGCCAGGGCAAAAATCAAAATCATATCTGAAAATAAATAATATAAATTATCAATAAAATCCCGATGTGGGTAATCATGACTGGAAAACAAAACTTGGGAAACTCACCATCTCCTTCCTGGGTGAATTGAACAACCCCCTTGACATCGGCGGCACCAGTCAAGACAGCAACAGCCTTGAGAGGACTCATACTTATTCAATAAAAGATGTGATCTGAAAATACAATTCTAAATCAAATCAGGAGAATCCAGCAGTGGAGTTTGGTTGAAAGCAGCGAAAAATGAAACTAAACAAACCTCTTATATCTATACAGTGTATACTAAACCATCTAAAACCTTTATACATTCAAAAGCCTTCATTATACACCAACAATCGCTTATCAAGATGGCTAAAACATCAAACCCTCCTAAATTTGATCATCAAAATGAACCAAACCAACTAACAAAATTGTGCAGAATCAACGACACAACCTAAAATCATCGATAGTACATATGGCCACTGCAGACAAAAGCTAGAGGCAGTCAACGGTATAAGTTCTCAAAATCAACAAACCCATCTCTAAAGATAACCAAGAAGTCACAAGAAGTACACCCTTTCGACCCACATATAATCTAACCACTGATAGAAAAGGGCCCAAAAATCTTGAGAACAACACAAACATGGGCATTTTCTGGGATCGGAACAAAACCCACTTACAAACACTGATCAAATCCTCAGAAAACGATGAAAGAACACTAATGGATTATGGCATTCCAAAAACATCACAAACAGCTTGTATGGCAACCAGTCGTCGAGGACAGCACACCAATCCTATCAACGGGATAGAACTAAACATAAATTATTATTAACTAGAAAAACAGAAAGAATGAGGGGAGCTCTTAAACCCCAGAAAAATACTAAACTTACCCCAGGAAACCCCTTGAGCTCTGTGAAATCTAGATCACTGAAATCTTTGCTGACAGTGGGCAATATGTAGAAGTGGTAGTGGGCTTTAGATTTATACAGATTGAAAGGTCAATTCCACAAAACATGAATTGTGAACAAATGAATGCTCCACCTAATCTAAAAATACCGCCTATCAAAACCACTTTGGTGAAGAAAACCGCTTATAAAGACCGCTAGTTGGATGGTTTCTCTATTGCGCTGTCATATCCATCTCGACGGTTCTCAAGTACACGTGGAAGACGATGAGATCGTGGACCGTTATTTATTGATCAGTGTTGTGTTCTAAGACGAATGTCAATACTCCAACATTTGTGTTTTTGTGAGAAAGGGGGTTTGACTTGTGATCGGGATTCTGTAGAGCCACATGTGAAGGGTTTAATTAATTGGTAGTAGGTAGTTAACAACGGTGGGGTGGGGTCTCCTTCTAGGAGGTTCTTACATATTGTAATGGAGCAAGATAATTATTCTATGTTTTGTCATTTTTACGATTTTATAAAGATATTATTCTATGTTTTGTCATTTTTATGCTTTTATGGAAGGTATAACCTTTTATTTTCCAAGAAAATTTTTTTCTCTTTTTACAAATACTTGAGTCATGCTGAAGAATAAGCATAATCAGTGCTGGCCATAGCTAGCCAATACATACAATCCCAAATGTCTACTGGAAGAAATAGTCAAGTCGATACCCGGTCTAGCAAGAGGAGAAACTTGAAAGAGAAAATAGACAGAATTTCCAAATGTTGTCAATAAAACTGCTAGTAAAGGGCAATTATGGCCCGAAGATATTAATTATGGTGATGGGGCTCTCTATTCCATTATCGCAATGATAAACCGAGAGTCTCCCAGCCACTTCACTTAGTGCCCTTTTGGATAGAGCGTCCGCCTTCGTATTGTGGTATCTGGGAATATGATGGAAGTTAACGTCGGTGAAGAGGTTGGCCAGCTCCAACGTTTGATGCTTCCATCCTTCAATGTGAATAGATTGAAGGTTGCAATTATGGTTAATCCATTCAATAATTACTCTCGAGTCTCCGAGAACCAGTAAGTGGTTTAAAGACCAGCTAGAGGCAAGGAAGAGAGATGCCCGCAAGCCCATGAGCTCGGCTTTGGTGTTAGATCCCGCACCACAGTTTAAGAACCATTTGGTGATCCTAGACTGATGAAACTTGAAAGTGCCCCCAGCCCCACAACAAAGACCGTTTGATAGAGCTGCACCATCGAAACATATTAAAGTGGAACCAGGCGCCAGCGAGTAATCACAAGATTTAAAAAGAAAGTTTTTAACAGTGGTCGGCTGCCATTGAAAGGTGGATAATACTCTGTGAAGGACCGCATGGCAAGAGGGAGGTCGTCCCTCGAAGAGCACCTGGTTACGCTCAATCCAGGTCTGCCAACATACGTGAGCAACTAATGGGTGCGGGGCCGATCTGTCCGATAGCCAAGAGGAGAGGCAATCGGAGAAGGTGACGCCATTCCAGGCCAGCTGAAGAGAGAAATGTTGTGATAATAGGTTCCAGATTTTAATAGAGAAAGCACAGTGTATAAGAAGGTGATGTATGTCTTCAGTGGCTTGTTTGTAAAGGGGGCAAATCCCGGGCCCCTGCCAGCCACGCCTACGGAGAGTCTCCCAAGTGAGCGCCCTGTCCTTTATGCACAGCCATATAAATAGTTGAAGCTTGAGTGGTAAAGACCACTTCCAGATCTGTTGAAGCCACGGTGTATCTGCATCGATGGCCTGTGGTTGAAGGAGGGCCTCATAGGCGTTTTTGACTGTGAGGATGCCCGAGGCATCACCTCCGGCCCACAGGAGAGTGTCACGCGCGTTCCTAAGAGAGATACCCACCGATTTTAATGCCGAGGTAAAGACGTCCCATTCCAAGGCCAGTGGTCCCTGTAGCTAAAGTGTACTGCTATGAAGCCAGAGATCGGGGAGGTGTAGGGCACAAGTGGCCACTCTCATCTGTGCCAGGTATCGGAAATTTTGAGTAGAAAGCTGTGATCTGAGTTGGGACGAGAAGATCGAGAGATTTTCCAAGCCGAGAATTTTATCCCTCTCAAGAGAAATCTCGGTCCCCGATCCAGGATTCCAACGAAGCCAGTGTAAAATCACCGACGAGGTGGAGATCAGATCCTTCCAAAAGGGTGAAGCCCTTCTTAGTTCAAGTGTAGGTTTCCGAGCCAAAGGAAAAGAGGAATGGAGCCAAGATATTTGTCCATAATGACTCGGTGCCAGATGCTATCATGTGTGACAGCTCTCCAGAAAGAACAAGCCAGGAGCACCGAGTTGAAAATGGAGAGGTTTTTGAGCCCCCAACCCCCTGCCTTTCGGAGCCTAGCCAGTGACTTCCAGCTGCACAAGTGGAAACGGCGCTTTCTAGCGAGATCGTTCCACAGGAAATTGAAAGAGAGTCTACGAAGCAAAATGATTATTTTGTTAGGGATCCGCTCAAGTGTCATCCAATAGACAGCAAGGCCTTCAAGCACCGATTTGACAAGAATGTAACGCCCACCCAGGGACAGCCACTTATTACACCAGAAGCCTATTCTCCTTTCGAATAAAGCCACTAACCAACTCCAATCAGCAGAGGAGGCTACTCCCAGTTTCAGCCGGTAACCCAGGTAACTAAAACCATCCTTCAGATCAAAAAAGGAGAAGGGGATGACATTTTTGTAAAGTAAAAGCTCGGCCTCCGATAAACCCCAAAAATGAATAGTGGATTTTAAGGGGTTAATGGATAGACCCAAAACTGTGCAGAAAAGTTTGAGAACCTCCAAGATCGCCAGCCACTCCGGAAGGTCAGCTTTTGACATTAGGAGAATGTCATCAACGAACATGAGGTGAACCATCCTGATGAGCCTTGAAACCTTTATACCCGATATTCGGTGTTCGGATATGGGTTTAGCAAGGAGAAGACTAAGGCTATCCATGAGAAGAATGAAGAGGTAAGGTGAGAGTGGGCATCCCTAACGGAGCCCTCTTTCACTATTGAAGAAGTTTGTTGGCTCCCCATTAATCAGCACCGCAAAGCTAGCACTAGTAACACAGGACATAATCCAGTCCGTGAATTTGATGCCAAAGCCCACCGAGTGAAAGATTAGTCTCAAGAAATCCCAATCAATGCTGTCGAAAGGCTTTTTGAGGTCAATTTTCAAAATCAATGCCTTCAAATTTTTCTGTTTTATGGAGTGAATGCTCTCGTGGGCAGCACCAATGGCATCTTATATTCTTCTACCTTTTAAAAACCCGAGCTGCTCAGCCGAAAGACTCCTTTCCAGAAACGGCTTCATTCGGTTTGAGATAACTTTTGAAACTATCTTGTAAACAAGGTTGCACAAGGAGATGGGTCTGTAGTCATTGAAAGTGACAGAATGATTTTCCTTCGGGATCAATACCAGGAAGGTGGAGTAAAGACTTTTTTGAACCTTACCTTTGATGCGAGTGTCCTCGACCATCTGGAGGAGATCCGGCCCAACGAGATCGAAGAAGAAAGAGAAGAATTATGTCGTCCAGCCATCGGGCCCTGGACTTCTCTCTTTTTTGAAGTGAATCAATATATTCTTGAGTTCCGGCATGGTGACTGGCTTATAGAGGTCGGATGCTTCAGTGGTCGATACCAGTTTCGGATAAAGGCTGGCAGTGGTAACTTTCTCGAGAAAAATTTGACTTTCGTTGGCTTTGAAGAGCTTACCAAAATAGGTGTCAGCCTCCGCTTTGATTGCATCTTGTCCTTGTAGCGTCTCATTGCAATCACTTTGAATTGACCATTTTTTGTTTCTGTTGTGCCTTGCTAAATTGTGAAAATATTTGGTATTGGAGTCCCCCCACTTAAGCCAGGTCACTCGGCTTCGGAGCCTCCATCTCAGTTCCTCTTCTCGCAGAATGTGAGCTCTGTTCCTCTCGAGAATCTTTAAAGTATCGGAGTCCTCTAATGACAGGTTGGCGGAGGTTGATAGTAAAATGAGATTTTTAATCTCAGACTCGATGTTGCATAAAAGGGTTGCCTCTGACTCCTTCTTATGTTTGCTCCAGGACTTTGAATGTGCCTTTAATACCTTTAGTTTCCAGACAATTCTCAGTTGGGGATTACTTTCACTTAGAAAGGACGGGTCTGTCCAGACAGAGTGCACAAGATCAGAATAGTCAACGGATGAAAGCCAGTGGTGATTGAATTTGAAGGGGTAAGAATTATGCTGGAGGAGAAGATTCAGCTTTAAGATAATGGGCGCATGGTCTGAGAAGTAGGGAAGCTCCACCCACGAAGTTGGGAAGGCTGTGGAGGACATGTAACTATCAGAGATTAAAAAGCGATCAAGTCTTCTTGCAATAGCCTCATTCCCCGATCTCTTGTTACGCCAAGTGGGGATAAGTCTGGTCGGCAGAATATCTATGAGGTTATTGGACAAGAAAAGGTCTCTGTAAAAAGCTTCACTTGGTCCAGGCAAGGAAAGTCCGCCCCAGTGTTCATCTGCATAGAGGGTGATGTTTAAGTCACCTCCAAGAATGAGGTTGGGGGTGGACAGAATCCCACTGTTTGCCAGAAGAGTCCAGAAATGAATTTTGTCCTGACAGGGGCCGTATACGTTTAAAAATGCCAGCTCCTAGTTGGTGGCTAAGCATCGGCCTACCAGCAATAAGCCACCACAAGTCAAAAAGGGAGCCAAGTCAAAGAAACTAGGGTCCCATGCCACTAGCAAGCCGCCTGAATTACCCATGGAGCTAACGGCCACAGAGACCCAAGAAGAGCGGAAGGAGTGCAAGAAAGCTCTAGATTTTTGCTCTGTTGTGAGGGTTTCCTGTAGAAAAATGACGTCTGGATTGGTGTTCATGAGTAGATTACGGAAGGAAGCAGCTTTGAGGATGCCTCCGATTCCTCATAAGTTTAAAGAGAGCACAATCATTATTTGGAACGAGCTATGGCCTTCAAAGCTCTAAGGGCCTTTCCTTCAAGTGCCGGTTCGATAGGAGTCGCTAGTGGTGTAAATTGAATTTCCTTCTTCTTTTTGGAGCTCCTTGTTTGTAGAAGGGAGAGCTCAACGCCCAAACCACGCGACCAAGCAAAGGATTTTTTATCTTTGTCCGATAGATGGGTAGATGAGGTACCAACAGCTGAGGATTGAGAGATGAGCTCATTTCCCTGGTAGATAGGTAACAGAGTAGCAATGTCTGGATTAAAGGGTGGAGGGGTCGAGAAACTCAGTTCTGGTAGCAGAGTATCCTCGCTATCGACTGGTTGACCCATGCCAGGGAGAACGGTTGGGGGATCTGTAAGGTTAGTGGAAATGGATGGTGAACTGAGTTGGTAGGCCGGTAAGAATGGAGGGAGAGGGTGCGCCAGGGAAGATGAGCTATGCTGACAGGTTAGTTGGGAGGTCGGGGGGTGTGAAGGGGGAGAGGGGATAGGGAGTCGAGAAGTATCAGTAGTTGATTGTAGAGAGATGACAAGAGTAGGAGTCAGCGCAGGGGGGGAGGGCTGTAGCAGCTCAACTTCAGGAGGGAGGGTAGTAGATCGGTGGGAAGAAAGCCAAGATGAGCGGTTGATGGAATCCTTTTCGGCAGCAGTGAGAAAGTTATAAAGTGAGGGGCAAAGATGAAATAGTTTAGTCGTCAGAGGCTCTAGTTGTCCAGGTAGGGGAGGGGAGGGCGGGTCAGGGGGTGAGTGAAAGGACTCAAGTGAAGGATCAGCGTCCATGTACTCGGGGGGATTAAGATGCAGGTCATCTTCCTCGGAAGGTTTGGTCGAGGACTTACCAGGGCAAGTTCGACGCAGATGGCCTGTTTCTCTACAGAGGTTGCAGCGGAAAGGTAGGCCGAGATAGTCCAGAGTCTGTAGTGTCTTTCGTCCTCTCCAATCGATCTCCAGATTTTTCGGCAGTCCAGCAGATAAGTCCATCTCGACCAATACTTTGCCCATCTTCCTCGAGGAGCCTGTGAGAGACAGAGGGTCGATGGCAATGAACTTTCCCAACGAGTTACCAATAGCTCTGAAGGTTTCGCTATTCTAGAAGTGGAGTGGAAGACCCGGGAGCAACACCCAAAGGTGTTTGAGCTGAAAGTAGTCGGATTCAGGGTTGAAAGCCAAACGCCAGCACTTAAGCATGAGGTTGCTTCCCCCAATGACCCAAAACGAGGATAATAACAGAGAAGCATCTTCAGGAGATCTGCAGAGGAATCCGAGCCAACCTTTTTTAAGGTACAATATTTACGGGCAGTAGCCTAGGATCGGGGACCACTGCGTTTTTATCCAGTCCTCCAGTGATTGTGGGCTCATACTTTTGTATGAAATGCGACCAACCAGGGCATTGAGAGACATCTTGCAGAGATCTTCTAAGCCCACTCCATCACCCAAAACCAGTCGTCTGGTTTTCTTGTTTGATTTCCACACCTTGCGACCACAGGAAACCACTCGGTGGGGGGCTGTAGGGACACTATGAACAACTGGGGAGGAAAGTCTGCTAGGGCATTTTGAGAGGAGTCTGTCGGAAGCAGGAGGAGAAGAACTCGGGAGAGGAGCAGTTGTCAGTGGATGAGAGCCTGAAATGGCTGGGTCAACCGAGGAAGAGGAAGGGTAGTTTGTAAAGGGTTTGGAGGGAAAAGACGGAAGCCTTTTTTCTAGGGAGTCAACTTGATCGAAAAAACCCACCTGTTTCCAGATAAGTTCATCAGATGGGTGCCTAAGAGCATTGGTCAAAGAGTCCATTATAAAAAGAGCAAGGAACCGCTGAAGGCCCACTGAAAAGTCGCGCGGAAAAACAGAGCGGGACAGTGGGGAGGTTTGAAGAGAGGTCGCTGTAGAAAAGGAGTAGTCTGGAGGCACGGTCCAAAGCAATGATGGAAAGGACCAGTCCCTATTGGAACTAGAAGACAAAGGGAAACCAGGAGATAAGGTTCGATAGCAGACAAATACAATACTGACAAATACACCAACTTTTTCAAGTTTGCAAGACGACTATAACGCAGGAGGAGTATAACGGCTCCCAGCTAGAGAGGTTGAGGTGCAGATCTGAGGGCGGACCTCTGTAGGACTAAGAGGTTCTGAAGATTCGAGGCTTTGGATCGCCCTCCTGTTTCCTGGTCGCCTGGATCACCATGTTAGAACCTTCAAAAAAAATATTTCCACTTACTATATGTTTGTTGTAGAAAATTGCATTTACAACCCTGGAAGGTATAACCTAATAGTAACTTTTAGGTATAATTCAATAGTAAGTTTTGATCTTTTAAATTACTATGAACTCCATTTTAACTTTTAACTTTAATTTTAAACTTTGCTATGTATAGAAGTTTTATTGAAAAAAAAAATTATGGTCAAAAACATTTGTATTTTGATAAAAGTAAAGTTGATATTTTCTTAAAAGATTTAAATAGTGAATTAAATCTCCTAACTTATAAAGACAACATTAAAAACCTCTATCATAATTTTACAACAATACTTTCCACTTCCATTGACAAGTTTTCTTTCGAGGTGTCCATTAAAAAGAATAATAGAACAACCAATCTTTGGTGTGATAATGAATGTAATATTGCTAGAAAAGTCATTAGGAATGCTTCTAATGAGTCCTTAAAACTCCATAAGATAAATATATACAAATCCCTAAAGTTGATATTTTCTTAAAAGATTTAAATAGTGAATTAAATCTCCTAACTTATAAAGACAACATTAAAGACCTCTATCATTATTTTACAACAACCATTTCCACTTCCATTAACAAGTTCTCTTTCGAGGTGTCCATTAAAAAGAATAATAGAACAACCAATCTTTGGTGTGATAATGAATGTAATATTGCTAGAAAAGTCATCAGGAATGCTTCTAATGAGTTATTAAAACTCGATAAGATAAATATATACAAATTCCTAAAAAAAAAATTCCACAAAAAAAWTATTTTTATATTCATATTGAAATATAAAAGTACACATAACAGTGTTTTACGTCAAATAGAACCCTTGGTTGTCAATGGCTATTCAAAACATTGTTGCATGTGGCTATACAAAACATTGCTTTGGAAGAGGATATGTGACCTCTTGCTATCACTCCAAATATCTCATAGAGTCCCGTGATTACAAAATTTTAAAAGGCTATCACTTAGCCCAATGAGCTCATATAACCACAAAATAAAATACATCTCCTACAATGGACAAAGGCACCCTAAACTTAATATAAACTTAAAAACATAGTAGGGCCCTCATGACCATCTTCACATAGGTAGTATGCAATGTATCATGGGTGCCTCAGGAGCATTTGCTTTGATAATTGATTCGCCTCTTGGTTATCTTCTCTATAAACATGGCCAAAGGATATGTCCCTGAACAGCTTGATGAGATATGTTATCCTTTCCTTCCAACACTCCAAGGTGACCACCTGTAGTGAACCTTTCCCCTTTAACCAATCTATGACTATTTTGGAGTCTCCTAGGACACTGATCTCAGAAATAGATAGTCGAGAGGCCAAAGTTAGTAATGCCCAAACCCCCATAAATTCAACTCTGGTGTTTGTTCTAGCTCCACAATTTATCGTTCACTTATATGTAGCTTGCTCCCTGATCTTTATCACTCTGCCCGCTCCATTATGTTCATCATTTTGTTGTGATGCCCCATCAAACCATCCAACAATATTCTACCCAAGAATCAATCTTTTAGGTGCTCTCAGAACTCGAATATGAATCTGCTTCTTATTGCCTTCCAAGACCACCTTTTGAAATGAAGAAATACCTTATTCAAAAATGGCATAGTTCCTTTCTATCCATAAGTACTAGTAGATGTAAGCAAGTAGAGTTGGGACAATTCGATTCTGTTCAAACCGGAATTTAAAACATTCCAAAATTGTTGAACCACGCCACCCCGAACAATGAGGAAACACAAGTTTAATTTTATCCCATACATATGAAGTGAAGGAACAATTCACAAACAGGTGGTTAACCGTCTCCCTGGAATTCCTGCAAAGTTGACAAATACCTAGTCCCACATGTCCTCTGTGTTGAAGATTGTCCCATGTGAGAACTTTGTTTTCTGCAAGCAACCAAACAAAGAGTTTGAGTTTTAGTGGGAAATCCCAATTCCACATCATTTTCCTCCAACCTCCAGTCTTAACAGTCCATTGTTTAGTCATGATGGCATTGTAAACATTTTTTGCAGTTAGAAGGCATGAGGAATCACCACCAATCCATATCAAAACATCTGGTCGAATCCACAACTGTACACCCGACTCTATCAGAGCCTTCTTGTACCCCTCTCATTCAAGCGTTAAAACACCCGATAGACCCAAATCCTCATTGTCAATCCAAGTGGAGCAAATAGTGCCAGGGCGCAATGCTCGACTGGCCTGATACAGATAGTGAACATTCTTTTGGTTAAGTGTCTAAACAAGATCTTTGGACCAGAACACTTCTCTACCCATCCCCGTGATCAAATCTTTGTCAATGATGATAGAGTGTCTCAAACCCGGGCTCCAAGCAATCCAGTGAAGCAAAAGAGGAACAGATTTTTGGAGAGTTCTCCAAGTCAGTCGATCTCATCCATCTAGTAACAGACCCAAAGGGTAGATACTTGTCTTTTATAACTCGTTGTCAGATGCCTCTTTTCATCAAAACTCTCCAGAGGGTGTTGGTCGTCAAAGCCCTATAAAAACTGAAGAGATTTCTCAACCCCCAACCCCTGAACTTTTTTGGTCGCACTATAAACTCCCAATTGCACAAATGATAGCTTTGTTTTTGTTTTCCCCCTATCCATAGGAAAGAGAAGACTAGTTGGTGAATCCTATTGAGCAGCGAAGATGGAATATGTGCCATAGCCAACCAATAGACAGGCTAGCCTTCCAAGACAGCCTTGATCAGTACATAGCATCCTCCAATTGTGAGCCAACGATTGCACCATAGATTGATTCTCTTTTCAAATTTAGAAATGAGCCAATGTCAATCATCCACCTTATATCGATCTGGTTTTAAGAAATAACCCAAATACTTGAACCCTTCCGAGAGGGCTACAAAGTTGTACTAAAAAAATTGCTTTAAAATTCTCCAAAATGTCCTCTGCTACCCCAAAGTGGAGAAAAGTCAACTTTTGGATATTAATCACAAACCCAGATGCTCCACAAAAGACCCCCAGGATTCTATGAATCTCCTGACATTCTTCCAGAGAAGCTTTTGACATAATGATTATATCATCCACAAAAAGCAAATGTAGAATCTTTATAAGCCTGGAAACCTTAATACCTATTAGCTTGCCTTTGGTATGGGATTTTTTAAGGGATAGGTTGAGTCCTTCCATCACAAGAATGAAAAGCAGAGGCGATAATGGACAACCCTGTCTGAGGCTTCTTCCACTCTGGAAGAAATTTGTCAACTCACCATTGATCAAAATAGAAAAAGTCACTGAAGAGACACAACCCATGATCCAGTTAGTTGTAAGCAAACTGAAACCACCTTGGAGGAGGATTAGGCAGAGGAAATCCCAATTAATACAGTTGTACACCTTCTTTAAATCAAGCTTTAGGATTATGGCTTGTAGCTTCTTCATCTTTATACTATGCAAACACTCTTGAGTTGTACCTACAGCATCTAAAATCTACCTCCCTTGAAAAAAGCCCAATTGTTCCTCAGGCAGAGCCCGGGATATAATTGGTCTAATCCTTTTTTCTAAGACTTTTGAAATAATCTTGTAACACAAGTTACACAGTGCAATCGGCCGAAAATATTCAAAGGTTGAAGGACAACTGAATTTTGGAATAAGCGCAATAAAAGATGAGTTTAGCGCCCTATTAAATGCTCCAGTAACTCTTGATTCCTCCACAGCTTCGAGCGGGTCCTTCCCAACCAGCTCAAAAAAAATAGAAAGAACTCCATTGTCCACCCGTCAAGCCCTGGAATTTTTTCCTTGGCAAATCCATTCAAAACCTGAAGAACTTTTGCATTGGTACATGGCCTCTCGAGTGTATCAACTTCATTCTCATTGATGATTCTTGGATAGAGTCCAACCATGTCGATTTGACCTATAATGGAAGTTTGCCCGGTATCCTGGAAAAAAAAAAGGATTTGAAGAAACACTGTGTTGTTTCCTTTATATTCTCCTACCCTAAATGTACACGGCCTGAATCATCCTTTATTTCCCATAAATGCTTTTTGTTTCTTCTATAGCTAGCAAAGCAGTGGAAAAATTTGGTATTGTTGTCACCACTTTTGATCCAGATGCTCTGCTTTTTTGGCGCCAACGCTCCTCATCAGCAAGTAGCAATTTCTTACGTTCCAACTCTAATGGTTTTAAACAGAGATCTATCTCTTGGCAATCCGCAACCTATGCCTTTTGCAAATAAAGTGTAGCAAGGGTTTCTTCTATAGTTTCTAGAGCTACCTTTTCTTGTATTCTTTTTCCCTTGGACCAGATCTTTACTCGAGATTTGAGAAATTTCTATTTCCTTACTAAACGACTCTATGCCCCCTCCTCCCTTGATCCATATGGATATCGGTGGCCACCCACCTTTTCCAACTGGCTCAAAACAGTTTTCTGGCCATTTTGGCAACTTACTATTTTTAGCAGGTTTTTGCTTCCGGGGCCATTTTGAGGGCCTAAATGAAGGTTTTTCGAGATCGAGGTTCTTAATGATAGCCGAAGGCATAATTGAGGCCCCAAAATGAATCTCCTCGATGATACCTTTCCAACGAGCTATCACACGCCTAAAACGGAGATCGTATGCAAAAGTTACGACCTCGGGAAGTTGATGCACCAACTTACCCAAACGGGGCCCACATGACTTTTGGTGCTTCATCTCCTAGGGTTAGGTTTTTGGATGTCTAGGACTTTTGGCATTCCCAGCTATTGTA
>JASDQU010100937.1:474203-513817 GCA_032191745.1 Picea mariana | reverse complement strand
AAAAAATCAATTTATGTCTCCCTTGAATGATAACACCCATCAAACGAAAATCTTCTAGCATATGGATCCTACAGATTTTGCAATAAGATTCCTTCTTGTGGCTTCCTTCACAAAACACATAGAAAAATAACACATTCAACACTCCAGCAATCACCCATAAAACAAATCATCCACAGCGATACACTCTACTCTCCTACCTACATATTTACAGGGAATCGACAATCATAACTCTCACATCATCTTCGTGGCCTTCTCATGAGGAAATTAAGCCAGAACCGACCCCGACCCTGCTACCAACTCAAAAATTGTCAGAGTAAGCACTATGCATAGAAAAATATATTGTCCATTTATTTTATTAATCACTCAAGTACATATTTATACAAGATGTTTTTCTTAACAACACAACAAACCCAAGAAGAAATCTCTCAACTACACACACATAAATAGGATCTGATAGTTGGACAAGATCTCTCCTAGATTTAACAAATCCAAACTAATCTCTATAAACATTAATTATAACACGTATTGACTCACTGACATTCACCTACCTTCAAAAGTGTTTTATGTTTGAGAGAATTTTTATGTAAAGAGGGATCAAATTCTTCTAGGTGCAAATCCTTCTTCAAATTTTACACTTTAAAAAAAGTTTGCAGCTAAAAATTTGATCTCTTCATCTAAAATTAAAAATTGTGTTTAAATGGAATAAAAATAACAATTTATAAAAATAAATTATTAATAATAATAATAATAATAATAATAATAATAATAATAATAATAATAATAATAATAATAGAGTATATTGTTAAGACACTTCTCACAACTTAAAACATGTCGAGATACATCATCATCAACATAATAATTTTATATGATACATAGTAAACATACAATAATAGCTCGTGCTAACTTTGAAGTCTCTCAAATCATAAAATCTAATCAAATTGAGAAAAACAAAAAATTGAGGCTTATGTAATTACAAGAGTTCTCCTCTAGTTCATTCTCATATCTTAAGTGTGAGTTGTCGCTTTGAGTTGTATACGATATGCTAGTAAAGAGGGTACAAACTCACATAGATGTACCCTATGTCCATTGATTGCAGTGGATATTCATTTGGTTGCAAAGTCTCTCTATTATTAATTTTAATATAATTTTTTTTTAAATTTCAAATTTTTAATTTAATCTTTAAATTAATATTGATATTTTATATTTTATAAAAAAATTAAATATTATAGGTAAACACTTCACTTAATTACACATCTTCCTTATAGTAAAATATAGATGCACGCAATAATGTTTTCAAATTCAATTATTTGGAAAGCCTATAACTAGCAAGGTTAATAAGGTTAATGCCATAGCTTATAACTGCTACTAGCCATAATTTATAACTGTCAATCAGGTTAATGGATAATATGTGTTAATGAGGCGCCTTGCCCCTCTCCATAGCTTATAACTATCAATCAGGTTAATGGATAATATGTGTTAATGAGGCTCCCTTGCCCCTCTCCATAGCTTATAACTATCAATCAGGTTAATGGATAATATGTGTTGATGAGGTGCCCTTACCCTTCTCCATAGCTTATACCTAGAAAGCATATTAATCACGTTATTGAATAATATGTGTTAATGAGGTGCCCTAATGATTAATTGATGCACAATTACATGGGCCAAGGTTATCTATGTTAATAGTGTCTCTTGATTTGTGGACACCACGGAAAATATTCTTCCCAAAGATACATTGGATATTTTTAATTAAAATACTATCATCAAAACCATAGTCATGGATATCTTCAAGTCTTTTACACATAGTTATCACATAATAGACCTTGAGTGGGCCTAATGGTTAAGAATATGTGTTTCCTCTCACAAATCTTTAAAATAGGTTATTATTATTATCCAAAACAAACCAATTTAAAATAACCTATACATTTTCAAAAACAATTTAGTACGGACAAAGGTCAAAGTTTAAGGTGATTAATCAAAACAAGGTTTATTTTCATGTTAATGCTTAGAAGATAAGGATTTACAAAACTATTTTCATCTTATTCTTAAGAAGATAATTGTACTAGACGAAATGTTCAAAACCTATCTTTCCAAACAACTATAACGAAGTACATGAACAAAACATCTCAGACTATCCCGGAAATTGTTCAAAACCTATTCCATGCCTTTCGAAACAGCAATCAAAGTCAGGAAAAATAAAGTACATGAACAAAACATCCCCGAGTAAGTGGCTCTGGTCGATAGTCAAGGATTGCACCACCCAGAGCTTCTACGAGAGTCGGTTTAACAGATTTAACTATGGCCGAATATTTCCGACATGTCAATTAACACACTTTGAACATTTATTAATAACATCTTCTACACACTTTGAACATTTATTAATAACATCTTCTGCTTTGTCCGAGCGGCACTATGGGTTATCAGCTATCTCGTTGAAAGGAACTTCGGTTCTTTGCAGTTACTTCCAAAAAAATTCCATGGCGACAATTCAAGCCGTTTATGAGGACTGGACCAACTTTGCTTCTGCTACGACATTTCCATAACCACGATTCAAGCACTTGATGTACATGCTGACGACTTGAGCGAATCTGCTTCTGCTACATTTGCACATTCAGATAATCGCTTAAACCCTTGCTGACCTAGTGGTAACCAATAGCTATTACATAGTGGAAAAAACGAAGCACCATCTACTAAAATCTTGCTCGCCTCATGGTAACCTTTAATCCACGTAATTAGAGCAAATGTATTTTCGTTTCCTCACACAATGAACTAGACGCCAATGTTTTAATCACGCAACAACATCGCCTGTAGGAAAAACGTGACAAACGTACAGACGATGCACTGTATGTTGCGCCATTCTGTAATTTCAGGACTGTCCACTCTTGGCTCGATTGTTGGATGGTTATAAAACAAAGTGAAGGACGGTTGCTGTTATTGCAGCATTCATGGTGTTTGGACGTTCTACACACCAGTCGCTATCGAAATTAACTCGAGCCAAAAAATAACCGAACAGTATCTTTCAGCGATGGGAAAAGTGAACTTATTGACTCAGAAATTCACCCACCTTCAAAAGTGTTTTCTGTTTGCACTATATGCATAATTTGCAGGTGATGACAGATCATATTTAGTTGTGGGAGATTCTAATTTCCCCAGGATGTGCTGATTGCATTGTTTTAGTCCAGAAAAATGTTCAGGACAAGAAATTCCGAGTTGCTAAATACGTGATCTCGTACTCGTGATTAGAGCGAGAAGGGTAGTTTGTTTCGTTAATTTTCTATAATCGACTGTAGCTGTGTAGATTTCTCACCAAATTTTTAGGCATAGCATCATTGGAATCGAATCGATGTGAATGTCATTCTGACTGAATTATTGGAATGAAACCATTATGAAGGTGATTCTGACTGAACCAGACAGACGGTGTACAATTACAATGACCACACGCAGCAATGCATCTCTGAACGGGAATCGATATGCACAGAATTGTTGAGCATTAATTTTCAATCAAAATCCAAAAACCTGTTTAGCATTTATTGTATTATTGAAGCAATATATGTAAATATATTTAATTGTATGAATATATAATATTTAGGTCTAAAGGGTACATTTATTGACAATGGGCACATTTAATATGTTTTTAGTATTTAGTCAGTTTTGTATGGACAAGATTAAATATTGTTGGAATATTCTTAGTCGTCTCAATAAATCAATGGTTGTGATGTCAACCACTAACTTCCTCATTATTATAAAAATATCAGTTGACATGTTTATTTTTTTACTTTTACTTAATCATATTTAAAATTTACTATGATGGCTAGCTGATTGCCACTTCTAATGATTAATGTTTCATTTTCTAAAGAGCCCAAGTTTACCAGCCACGATTTTTACTCCAACTATTATTTAATGGGTGGGATTTTCTACCTAAAACTCTTACTACGTCAATTATTTAATGCACAAAATTCTGCAATTATTTAATGCCCAAGACTCAATTATTTCGACATTCACCAACCACAAATAACTTATTGCTGTGCTAGTTGTAATGTAGTGAATGCTTTACAGTATGTTTATATCGATTACCATCTTTGAATTTCATTATTGAGTACTTATTTGTTTGAGAGAGTGACTTATATTCATTGAGATGTTCAGCGTTTATTGTATTATTTTAGTTATATGGAAATATTTGGAAATGCATTTTTAACTAGGTGCATATTGATTATTATCGTTAAATTATACTGATAAATGCATGTTTTAGTTATATAAGATTCTTTAATATTAAAATAAATATTTTACAACTAAGTGCATATTGATTATTATCTCTAAACTACATTCATAAATGCATGACTTAGTTACATAAAATTTGTTGCATGTCATTCCATTCAATCTATTCTTATTTATATATTTGAAATAAAATAATAATAATAAATGTGTTATTTTTTAAATTTAAATATTTGAAATAAAATAATAATAATAAATGAAATAAAATAATAATAATAAATGTGTTATTTTTCAAATTTAAATATTTGAAATAAAATAATAATAATGAATGAGTTATTTTTCAAACTTAAAATCCTTTAAATTTTTAAATAGTAAGGGTGACCTATATACTTTTCAAAGATAGATATCCCATTGGATTCCAACACAATGGGACATTACATGTAGATCACAACAAAATTAGATTATTGGTATTAAATGATCTCTCTCTATACAACTACTACACTTAAATATGCACTCCCAATACAATGAGACATTATATGTAGATATCAACAACATTTGAGTATTGGTATTAAATAATGACTTCTCTATGCAACTACTCCACTTACATATGCATTCTCAATAATACCATATATATATATATATATATATATATATATATATATATATNCTTAAAATCCTTTAAATTTTTAAATAGTAGGGGTGACCTATATACTTTTCAAAGATAGATATCCCATTGGATTCCAACACAATGGGACATTACATGTAGATCACAACAAAATTAGATTATTGGTATTAAATGATCTCTCTCTATACAACTACTACACTTAAATATGCACTCCTAGATATCAACAACATTTGAGTATTGGTATTAAATAATGACTTCTCTATGCAACTACTCCACTTACATATGCATTCTCAATAATACCATATATATATATATATATATATATATATATATATATATATATTCTTCATAATAAAATAGCATGTATGTGTTTGTTTATGTGTTGGTGTGCAATTATAAGACTTTAGGTTCAAGTTATTCAACCAACAAAACCCTTAGACATAAATCCTTTTGGCATCACCTTCCTGCAAATGAAGTCTTACCCGAGACATTTACTAGGGATGTAGGAACCAAGTTTCTACAGAGATGAGGGGATGTGCGGTTATTAGCATAACTATTAATACGTATTCACCTTGTGCACATTATCCTTATTTAACATCCATTTATCAATCAACTAACCCTATGCACGACTCCCTTAATTAATAGTTTGTTACTTTTACCATAATAGTGTGTAACATTCACCCATCCAAGATTTATGCAGTACCCTAAAATCTAGCATACAGAAACAATATAGCATAGATTGCGATGTAACCAACCCACTCAATCATTATTTTTATTGTGCCTAAACTATATGTTAAATAGATCTATAGTAATCATGCATAAACATAACATCCATGAATAATCACATCAAAAAACACATTAGACGAGATTTTAACGTGGTGTACCAAATCCTTGTGCTATGTCCACAACGACTAGCTTCTTATATTAGGCTTTGTGTAATAATCACCTTAGGCCTGCACACTATGCTTGCAAATTATACAACATATGGTAATCCCCAAACCTGCCTAGTCTCTGTATAGTGCAAGCATATCTCTTTATCAATCATGAGAAACCTAATCTCTTACTCTCAGCAATAACAACCTCATCTTCCCCAACCCTTTACATATCTATACACACAATTAGGGATAAAAACTCTAATAACAACATATTCCCAAAAACCCTAATGGGTCATAATCATTTTTCCTTCTTTAGCGTCGATGTGCTGCTTTTCCTGCTTTTGTGTTTAACTACTTCTTTTGCACTTAACTACTTCTTTTCTTTTCTTTTATGTTGAACTGTTTATTTTCCATGCTTTTGCAGTGAACTCTGTGTCATTGTCGCATGCACTGGTCCTGTATTTTACTCTTTCCTTTTTTATGGCGCAATACCCAAAACTTAGTTATTCTTATCCAAAACGCCTGTCCAACAGTCCCCCAACACTCGCTTGTGTCTTGTCCTGAGCCACTTAAGCCTTTTTCAACTTCTCCTTGAATTTTTCAAAAATCTCCTTTGTTGTGTTGGTCTTCTCCTTCACCTCTGTTTCATTTGAAAAAAACGTTTCTACTAATTATGTAATGATATGAGTCTCTAATTTCTTTTCATCTTGTTTCGTTGCTTGTTTGATCGTCCGCTACACTTCTGATATTTCCTCTGCAACATTCAATGCTTCTTTTTGCAACGTCTCTATCTGTTGCATGCGAGCTTGTTGCCCGACCCTCAACTGGTTCATTTAAGAATATAGTTTCTTATTCTCCTACATTGTCATCATATTCTTAGTTGATGGGAAAATGTTGATGGTTTCCTGGATCTTCTGAGTCTTCGCCTACGCAGATTGAATCATTTGTTCAATACCTTGTAATTTGACATCCTTTGACAACTAATTTCATACTTATGTTTTGTCCTCGTACAACTTAGCTCATTTTGCTTCCAAAGCCTCGATACATTCCATTATGGTGCTTATTGTCTTCTCCCTTTCGTCTCTTTGTTTTCACGGCGTGCTTAGTGTCATTCATGTTTCTAACTCAACAATTTTCATTTAGAAGTCGTGGATGGCTTGGATGATCTTCACCACTTGATCTTCCAACGAAGTATCCACCTCCATTGGTGTTGGACACACCTACCACACTTAGAGGGGGGGTGAATGAGTGTGGGGATCTTTTTCCCAAAACATCCCTCTTGCACAAAAACTCATGAATTAGCATTCAACATTTATTCATTACCCATTGATGTCATTTATAACCAGTCATATACCAGAAATATATCATCAACAAGTCATCATCACAATGAACACAAAGAACACAATATGTATGTACAATTTTCTTTTTATTACGAACTACAATCCTTGGGGTTTATCAGCAACAACTGAATAGAGTACAACTCTACAAGAGCACAAGCTCTATATGCAAGACTCAACTTACATTCTTAGCACCAACTGAGATGAGGCAACAATCCTCAACAGATATCAATCTGTTAACAGGTACACGACCTGTCAGTAGTGTAGCCTACGTGTGCATGTGCCCTGGCTCACTACAGCCCGCGTGTGAACACGGCCAGTGTATAATGCAACAAGCATATGCTTCTGAGCAACTAGAGTTTTTCTTTTCTTTACATGCTGAAATCCTCTGCAACCTGCAACCGCTTTCTCTTCTGTCTTCCACTATCCAAACTGACCCACAGCCAGTCACAACACATCCAAGCTCTCTAATAGCTTGCTTATGCTCCACAAAAAATCAATATGAATGCTATCTCAATCATGTATAAATAAATAGTATACCATAGCAATCATGTCACTACTGAATCACAAGAATGTTTCTCACAACCTCAACCAAATCAACCAAACTGAGCCACATCATAGAATCCATACCAAGAATTCCCTAAGAATTCACAACACATCAAACAATAACATCCATCAAGATAATAATGTAACCATACCAGTGTCTTTGTGATAGATCTAAGGCCATAGAATGCAGATCTAGAACCTACCACATCATCCAAGAGATTGGCACCAGCTCAAACAAAAATCTCCATGATTTTATCCACTCCATGCTCCCTGTACACAGCCAACCCATGTGTACACTCACCCTATACATAGACAGCCCATGTGTACACAGACCCTATACACAGACAACCCGCGTGGACATCAGAAAATAGGGTTTTCTGTGAATCCGAAACTTTTTCCGTCAAGATCTCCGACATTGCCGAAACTTGATGCGTCCATGAGATCCTCCTCTCGCTCTCTTCCTCAAAATAGATCTTCAATCATGCTCAAAATATCCACACCAATAGGATTCTCTCACAATAAGTTCTCCATCAATACTCCACAAGATATTCACAAGAAGCTCTCCATTGATCCACAAAAAGGATTCTCACCAAATGTACATTTTACAAGAGATCCTAGCTTCTTATTTATACTTTCATCTTTTAGGTCACTTAACCCATTATTAGGTTACTTAACCCATTTCTAGGTCACTTAACCTATTTTCCTTATTTTAGGGTTAACCACTTTCCATGAATAGAAAGTTCTCCAATACTTTATCATTTAAATATTCCTTCTTGATTTTGTCACTTCATTTATCATTTAAATAATCTTTCTTGATTTTGTCACTTTACGTTATCATTTAAATAATGATTTCTTCTTTTCAAGCACTTTGACTTATTTGACCTTTTGGGGCTTCAAGCCACCATATAGGGGTCCTTCAACTTCGTAGATCCATAACTCTCAAACCGTGAGGAGTTATGTGACATTCCACATACCACCGGAAATGGCATGTCAAGCAATAACCATCTAGGATAGTTTCGCCAACAACTTTATTGATCTTCATCTCATTAGTCCACATGCAAGCATGGGTCCTCCAACCATTCTTCTAGGATAACTCAATCTGTAACGCATCTTCCCGTTAGGGATTTCATCATAAGGGGACCACTTTGGAGTTCATCCATTTGTGCACCTTATCAAACATGATAAGACAATATTGATTCATCTTTTCATCAATTCACTACTGCATCATACATATCAACTATGCATCATGTATCAATTACAACTCATTGATCTATCTTCATCAATGCATCATATCAATGATCCATCTTTATCAATTGGTTTCCACTTGGACATCTATCATTCTCATCAAGGGCATCATATCAATGATCCATATTTATCAATTGGTTTCCACTTGGACATCTATCATTCTCATCAATGCATATTCATTGTTCATCAATCATCAATCAATCAATTACTTGACATCAATCAATGACATCAATCAAACCAAACCATTTACATCAATGACATATGATCCAACAATCTCCCAAATAATCAAACAATTGGCATCAATGACAACATGATCCAACAATTGGTACCTCCAGAATATCTTTGTAAACCTTGTCAAATGCTTGCTTCACCTATTCTTCCTTCTGCACAGTTGCATCCCTTTCTTGCTCAACTCTTTTGTAGTCAATCTGCATGCTTGCAATCTCTATTGTGGCCTTATCCAATTCATCAGATGTTTTTGTTGCACACAAGTTAAATTATTGTCTTTCCACTAATGGGAACATATATAAACGATTCATTTTCACTAATGGGAACATATATAAATGAAGCAGGAAGAAGCATTAAAAGTTGTAGAGGAAATATCAAAAGTGCAATGCAGGATCACACAAGTAGTGGAAGAAGCTGAAGAGAAATGTAGACTCATATCATTGCAGAATTAATAGAAACATTTTTGTCAAATGAAACAGAGGTCAAGGAGAAGACCAATACAACAAAGGCAATTTGAGAAAAATTCAAGGAGAAATTGAAAAAGGATTAAGTGGCTCGAGACAAGTCATGGGTTAGTGTTGGGGACCTATTGGACAGCTGTTGAGGTCATTTCCCACTTTCAAAATTTCCCTCTCCTTTTCTATTTTCCCAATTCTTTTCTCCATTTATTTTCCCTCTTCTATACTTACCCATTTTTTTTTCCTTTTCTTTTGCCCCTTCTACTTTTGCAGGTTCGTGGACTGGAGGACTTACGGATCCTCACCTCCATCCATAACCTCACATAATGAGTCTGGTCGACCGTCGTGTTGTTCCATACTTTTCCAATTTTACGATCGCGGGTTCCCGGGTTGGTGGGGTCGAACTCTCATACCCCATGTTCCATGATATACATTTTTCATACAAAAGTTCATATATCTACATTTTGACCCCCGTACTCCCCGAAATTCCAAGTCTCATTCCTCCTACGACTAGTATGTCCGATCGCTGCACCATCCTATACTTACCGAGTTTTCACCTTCTGCCTTCGCGGGTTCCCGCGTTCCTGGGTTAACAAAAGTCTCAAATCCTATTTCACTCCAGTTCATCCTCGCCACCGCCGTGCCCTTCCCAATGCGCATTGATTATGATTTAAATGCTAACAAGTCATCATACAAGTTTATAAAGATTGTCATTAATAAGTGAAGGGCTCGAGGAGATCTCCTATTAAAACACATTAAACTAGGATTTATGGAGGATTATATTATCCCTCTCAAGCCTTCATTTTAAAACATTATCTAGAGTAAAGGAACGTTCTCGTCAACTTATGGAAGCAACTTGAAAATATTTATATGGAGATACATTGAACATTTTCAGGTGTGAGGACCAGACTTTTTAGTGGTCTAGAGCATATTCCTACTACTCATCCCCTTTTGCCCAGAAGGAAGTAATCTCGACGTCTGGAATTGCACGAGCAAGTTGTGTCCTGGAATTATTTGACTGTAAGGAGTTGGTCAGCTGGTGTGTCGAGAGATATATTCCAAGCCAACAGACCATTCAGTTGCGGGACCATTCCTCTATCTCCCCGTCACCTCAGGTATTTCATAAGATGTTGAGACTTCCCGAGCCAATGCTTAACTTCAAGGGAGAAGATTGCATAGAATTATTAAAGAAGAATGAAAATGGATTAGACCTCTTACCTGAATTCCTGGAAAACCCAACGACCATCCCCAATGACATCACGAGATTGTAGGTTAGTTGATTTAAAAATACTTTCTGGGAAATTGCTTGGCTTTTCACGAGGATAACAAGACAACAAACTACAACCAACATCTCCCGCGTGATTGTTTACATTCTATATTTTACGGTCAAAGAAAATTCCATCCTCGATTGGATCAAGTTGATTTCCAATGAAATCTATTCCCAATTGTATCAATACAAGAAGGCGAAGAAATTATTTATGTCATCTTATTTGGTTTTCACGATAGCACATTGTTGTCAGTTCCCGAGACTATTTGTGTGTAAGAAGGTAAACTGCAAATTCAACCCAATAACCTTATGGTATCAAACATTATGGAGGCACAAGTCATCCCAACATTTTTATGAAGTTTTTAATGATTTTGTCTGAGTTTGTAAAGGAATTTTGTTTGGAAAGGACACTCCTTAGATGTTTGACCATGTGAGTAAGTTATTGGATAGGAGGGGGACACTAGAACAAATCGATAATTATAATGTGATAAGGATTTTTAGTTCCAAGGAAAATCCTTCCTTCCTTCTGTTCCACATATCTGAAAAAATGTTTGTTAATGAAATAGCAAGGCAGTACAACTATTGGTTGCATTTTTTCCATGAAAAGAGAAAAAACCAATTTATACCTCTGCGTTGGAAAGTTGGGGATTTCATGTTCAAAAATATGAACAAGATTGATGAATTTGCAGTCCATTTCCACATCCTGAATCTAAAATATGCTAAAAGGGTAAAAGGGTTTGACCCTAGCAGAATTTTTGTAGAACATCTACTAGCAGTTGGTTTCAACAATTATTTTATTAACAGTATTTTGAATGAAGATGGAGATAATTTCTCAAGCACTCCCACTCCTGACATTGGTGACCTAAAAACGATACTCAACACCAATGATTCATACAAACAGAAAGGAAAAGGTCTAGGTGAGAAGAGTTCCCAATCCCCAACTGTCACTACAAAGAGTAAAACATATCAGAGCAGTGCTCCAACGAACTACCAAATTAAGAAAGTAACCCACAGTTCTTCAAGCGGAGGAGGAGATAAGAACCCTCCTTCGGGAAAAAATGAAAGATCCCACAAGGTTCCCTTGAGGAAGAAAATAAAAAACATTGTGCAAGAAGAGGAGGGACGTCGAGGTGAAACCGACATCCATGACCTCTCCCTCAAGGATATAGAACTCGAAATTGACATCGAAAAGGTATTCCCCAACGTTGATCAACTAGAGAACAAAACTCACCAGAATCCTCTGATGGAAATAATTGAGACCAAGACCTTCAATGAACAAGAGTCTTTTGTATTTCAGGACATTATTTTTTACAACGAGTCCAAAAATTTAATTATTGAGAAAAGAGATGTAAAAAATAAAAAGGGGAAATCTTGTTCATAGATTAACCTACTGAATATGCGGTTGTCCCAAATTTCCCAAATTCACCGAGAAACTAGAGATGTTGTAGATAATTATATTGGAGGTATTGAAGCAGAGAATGTCAAGTTAAAGGAAAGAAGCAAAGAATTGGAGGAATCCTTAATGCCTCTTCTGGTACTTGCTAGTACTTTAGAAATAATTAGGCCTACAACACCTGTGACAAAACTAAAAGGATCTACAAGCTTGCTCACAACAACCAGGGGATATATGGAGAAGAACATTAAGAAAAGAATGGAATTAATTACAGAGGCTTGGGAGATATCAAAGAGCATGGTCTCTTTTGGAACGAGGGAACTTGCCTTCCATGAATATTTATAGGTAGATTTGAAAAACGAAGAAGGCTTTTACCTCGATGTGGTTGTACCCTTCCATTTTAAAGTTACCAATATCACAGAGTTGAAAATAAGAGAGGAGGATCTCCCTTCTCCGAACTGGATAAAACAACTAAACACATGATGGAAGGAAAAGGTTAAGAACTTGAATATTATTTTCCAAGCATGCAACCACGACATAACTAGGAGAGAAGAATTATTCAAAAGGATGACTGAGATAGACCTAGCCGGGAGTACCAATGAGGTCCAAGACCCCAAATGGATTCTCAAATCATTTTTCCTAACCAAGCAAGACTTTGATGAACAATTTGAGATATTTAAAGTGTTATCATTTGAAAAATTCTATGGCATTCTTGAGTTTATTGAAGATGACATGGAAAACTAGTTAGTCAGTTATTCAATGAAAAATAAAGATATTGACGAAGATTTACGTAACATTTCTATTTATTTAAGGGACTTAGAAGGCGATCTCTTCAATATAAAAATCCGACATGAAATCAACGTGGAGACAATGAGAATCTACATCGAGGAGTGGTTTAAAAAGGTTGTCAACAAACTTACCGATGAAGGGCAAAGAGAAGTTGATATGGTTCATGTAACTGTCAATGAAAGACATAAAAGGACATCAGTGAGAAAGTGACAGACATGAGATACCATCATAGTAAGTTCATACCGATCACATATTTCTATCTTTATCAAGTTCTTCATCCAGTTACTCCACCTCTTTAAATAGAAAGGTTTAACTGAAGAATGATAATTTCCTTTTTCTTCTTACTAGGTCTTGTTGTCCTCCGCCGCCCACTTTCTTCTTTCTACAAACTTCATTCTTGTATATATTTTATTTATGGTCCGCGGGAGCCCCAATCCCAATCATTTTGAAAAACATATTTAAATTTCAGAGAACATATATTGAACTATTTATTTTTTAGAAATTCCAAGAGAGTTATTTTGGGAACAATCTCCACTGTACTTTGTAACCCCATTTTCTGAATATAAAGTATTTGAGGTTTATCTATCGTTATCTTCATTTGAGATACCCTTGTGTTAGCACTCTGTAATTTTCCTAGGGCTGTGGAGGTAGTCACAGAGGCAACATCAAAACCACTTCGAGTCTTGGATCTAGCCCTCCAAGACTTAGAGAGGGATTTCTCTATCAAATTTAGATTTGTTTGAAATAGGATATTAGTCTAGTTATGCAAAACATGGGTTTGTTTATGGATTTTTAATTGTTTTGGTTGAGACATAAAAGAATCATTGGGAAAAATGGAGTCAAAGGTAAAGATGATGATGAATGAATAACCAAGAAAAAATATGACCAGGCAGGATAATCATGCTAGTGGATCCTTTGAGCTTATAAAATGGAAAAGAAGATTAAATTGAAAATTATTTCAAATCTAGAGCAGAGTATATCTGAATTTTGCATTTCAAAATTGGAAGAAAACATAGATATTGTTTCGAGCCAGCACAGGGTGTCAATAACAAATACTGCACATTATCTTCTCATAAACAATACAAAAAGAAATCATGTGAAATAAGAAAATAATGAGTTACATAATAGAAAACTTCACCACTTAAACACAACACAGGAATCTGGAAATATATTTCCTTTGTATTCCTTCATAAATTCATTTACAACCTATGATAATTTTTACATTTTTTATCATCCCAAGTTTAACCCTTGGTTCCTCAAAAGTTTGTGGCTTTATACCCCTTACATCAGATATCCAGATCCTAAAATACTGGATCCAATTTTACTTAAAATAGAAAATCAACAACTGACACAAGAAAATAGGAAAGGATCCTATAAAATAGGTCAACTCCTTATCTTGGATGGTCTTCATATCCTTCAAAGTATTCGACAGGTGTAGTAAGCCTTCGAAGGCTGATTGATCTTCATAAGATGTGGGATAAGTCAAAATTGCCACTTTTGGCACAAAAATAGTTTTTTGCCCAAAAATAGGTAGCCAATTTAACCTTTCGACCTTGCTAGGCGCCTTGAAAACTGGAATAGAAACCCAAAATTGATGCCCTTATTTATTATCCATCATTACAAACCATCCTGGAGGTGCATGGGTGAGAAAAACTTGGATCTGTGAAAAAATAGTGTCTCTCTGTCCTCTTTGTGCTTTCGGTGGCTAAGAGAGGAAAAATCCGATCTTTCTAGCCACCGAAAACTCCGCTTTCGGTGGCTAATGAAAAATTGAAATGTTTTCCTAACCCACTAAAATTTTCTTCTTAGTGAAAATTAACAAAATTGCAAAATACCTTTTGTCTTAGCTTTTAAACACCTTAGGGATGATATTCTGAAGCCTCTGCATCTCGAGCAGGTTCTAGAATGGCTGTAGTATTGTTAGCTATCTCTAGATCATTCAAATGGATGGTTGCATTTGCTAGGGTTTCAAGATCAACATGTGCTTGAGGCTAAGGTCTTGAAGGCATGGATTGCAACCTCAAGAACCTGACCTCTTTCTTCAAATGCATAACTACTCTCCATAGAATATTATAGTCCTTTACGATCTTCTTCTTCTTTTTCTTTTGTTGAACACTTTAAACTGGCAATCTTTCCAAGGCTGCACTGGTTTCTGTGAAATTCTTTGATAGAGTCTCATATTGGGTCTTTATCACCTTCTCTAATACTTCCTATTGTGTTATTTTCTCTTTACGTTTCTTAATCTTCTAAGATCTGGATTGCTTTGACTTGCTAGATGAGGCCTTTGCAATTTGTTGGCCTTGATCCTCCTTTGGTGTAGGTGAGGGAAGATCTTCATACCCTATTGTAACTGGATCTTCTACCAGGGATACTTCTTGCTCTGCTGCAACCTAGTCTTCTTCATCCTCAGAGTTTGTATAGGGGAAATTGAGGATCTTCTTGTTCACTGGAGGTTCTTATACCTTCTCTGCATCCTTTCTAAAATCCAGTTTCTTCTTAGCTTTTTTAGGCTTAGAAAATGGAGAGAATTGATCAACTGTGACTAGAGAGATGGCTCTCCTCTTTCTCTTTCCACTTATGGGAGTGGAAGAATTCCTTGAAGAAGATCCCTTTTTATCCTCTGGTTGTAAACCAGTCTGAAACTCATTCCAAAATAAGAAGTGGCCCCAATCCTTGTTCCTTGATTTCAATAGCTCACAAATCAAGAGCTTAATCAAACCATGATGGGATAATCTTCCTGCAACCTTGCTTGGTTTAGCCTTGACCCGATGAGCCATCTTAGTTAATCTTTTGTGGAGGTAATAAGGTAGGTTCAAGGGGCTCTTTCCAATAAAGTGATTCATCAATTTGAAATGATAAATCATTACCCTATTATATCTACCCTCACAGGTTATGTAAACAAGAATTAACTTCAATAGGTGTTGCCATTTCTCCTCCAGAAAAGACATAAGAATGTCTTTCTTCCATATCAAACACTTGTGCTTTGGTTTCAAATAAGACCTAAATTCGACCTCTTTTGTAAACATGGTATTGAACCAATTTTCTCCTATCCTTGGCATCTCTGTCACCTCTGCTATGAGAGTTTCATCCACCAGGAGCTCATCATTGGAAATGACTTCCTTTCTGCCATCAAATGTGAGAGAAAAAGATTCTGCCACCTTCTGATGAGAGCTCTGCACTTTTTACAAAATTTTTAACAACCTGCATCCTTGAAGAGATGACATCCCTCTGGGTGTGATTCCAGGTAACCAATATCATCAAGCTCCTTCCTCAACGCTTGTACTCCTCTCTTCATTTGCTGGAATGATCCTGTACCTGTAATTGGAAATTCAGGCTTGGAGGGAGACAAGTCAGTGCAGAATTAGGGAGGTTTGTGCACTCTGTAATTTCAAAGGAGAGAAATCTGGAAATGCGATTTAAGGCGAGCCCTGATTTTGAGGGATGTGAGAGAGTAATTAGGATTTGAAATGATAATGATCATTCGATAAACCTTGAAGGATAGGAAGTACAAAGACCATGTGATTTTGTGAAACTTAGAGTTGAGATGATCAAATCAGGATACGCCGAGGTCAGACCCTAACCTTAGGACAGGTGTAAGATCCAGAGGGTTTAGGGTTAGATAGATCAACTCATAATCATAATAACTCGTAAAACACCTCTTACCAAGTCATACTTGACAACTCCTTTGTCTTTTCGATGACTAACTACAATCATAACATTTCACTAAGACGAGCTGACCATTTCAAATTTCCATGTGATTTTGGTGGCTATGAGAGCCCCGAGTTTCATGTTCAAGCCACCGAAAGCTATGGATTTCTGTGTCTTAGAATCCCTTTTGAAAAGACACTTAGCCACCGAAACCTGTATTTTGAGTTTTTTGAAATAAAAACTAAATCAAATGTTTTTCAAAGTTTATTACAAGCTTAAAAATTTTTAGAATGAGCCTTAAAAATTTAGAAATGTTCTTTCTAATAAAAACCCAACACCTAATCAAATGAAATTGACTAATTTATTTGAGGAGATAATAGGCCAGCAAATCGGGAACTTCATCACGAAACCCACAAATAGATTCTGAATCATCAGATCTCCTATCGTTATAGGTCACTAACATAGGCTCCAATTGGGGATGACAACTTTTGAGGAGGTGTCAAGAATCTCAGATCTCCAGATTCCATAAATCAGTGTCTTATCCATGTGATGATCCCAAAATCTTATTTTGCAACTTGTACCACATCAAACTGAAGATTGAAAGTTGAAATTGAAAAATTGTTGAAAGGGATGCTCAGGGAGCTGAGCTTATTCAAAAATTATACCTACCCTACTGCAATCACTGCTCATCTAGGTAATGGAAAAATGCCAATGCAACCAATCCAAAAATTGATCTAATAACTTTGTTCTTCCAATTTCTTTGATAAAACTCATAAATAAGTCTGTTACTCGTGCTTGAGAGTAATTTCCAGATTGGTTTTCAGTACAGAAGATTTGATAAACTTGAACAATAGGAAAAATACTGGAAATGGAAAAGGATCTTGTATTGAAGAAGTTCTCCATATATGTATATACAAGATCAATATAGGCTTGGCCCATCCTTTTATTTTCAACTTCAAACAATTCAACATCATGACTCGATTTTCACCTATGCCTTCTGTGTCCTCCATCACTTCTTTACATGACTACAAATGCTTCGATGGGTTTTGAAATGATGTTTCTGCTGAACCAGATAGTGGGTAGACTGTCTGATCATATCCATATCATAAAAATTTCTTAATTCATTTGGAATAAATGAAACCATACTTTGAAAACACACATCATCCCAAATATCAACTATAGGGTCATAGAATGTTTAAGATAATAGTGGCATTGGCCCTACTGGTACTTCATGGTTTACACTGTGACTTTCAACTAGAATCTAACCAAGATTCCCTCTCAAAATTTGAAATGAATTAAAGCACAGAGGCAGTGAATCAAAATGGATCATCTCATCACCTTTTTCAGGCTTCATGATTCTATATGAGGTTTGACCTTCAAAAAGGCTCAAGGGCTGCACCTCTGGATCTACTTCTGTATCTCCCCTGTTTTCCTCAACTGATGCATTAGAACATTCCTCATTCTTTCTATTCACAACCTGTTCGTAATGTTCCCTTAACAGTGAGGAAAAACACAAGGGCAAACATTCTGCATTTCTTAGGAAATTTTCTGCATCAACCTCCTTGCAATCTTGCTGGGTATGAAAAATATGATTGTCATCTGTGCACTGTGATAACTGGGCTTCTTCTTCCCATGAAGATAATAATGGATTCTTTGAACAATCATCTTTAATCTCAACCATATAGTCACCATTTTGAAGATCATATCTGAGCATATTATCTATGTAGGGGAGGTCATCAAACATGCACATCATCTCCGGAGATATTTCCACCACCACCTCTTTTTGAATATCCTCTTTGACTGTATTGTGAATTGAGTACATGAAGAAATCCTTCTATGGCTTAGGATATTGGGGCTAGAATGCTACATTCTTGGGGATATTTTTTCTTGTTTTTTCTAGATTCGATGGCACATGAGGCCTTTGAAAAACAATTTCATCTTTCCTGCTAATCTTATGCAGCATTTTGTTGACTATGTTGGTCAGAATATCTAATTTCACTTATGAATATGTCATCCATTCATTTTATGCTCTATCTTTTTCTTCCACCTCTAACTTTTCCCTTATGTTCAATTTATCTTCCACATAAACCACAATCTTTTTCATTTCTTCAAGGGTGGCAGTTTTCCTTTCTCTTAATTGGAATGTCATCTCAGGATCGAAGGCATCAGGGTAATGCAAGTGAGTAGATCCTAGGGGTGGCCTTATATCAACAAGTATTTCATGATATACTTTATTGAATCTTGCTGAAAATTGATGTATTGTCTCGCCTAGCTTTCTTTTCAAGTGGTCATACTCTTCTAGGATAAGAAATATATTTCCCATGATCGCCATTGGTCTAGGAAAACTTGCAAGAACTGATGAAAATTTATGATGCTTGCAGCTGGAAGGTTTTTAAAACAAATTTTAGCTTTAACTTGCAAAGACAAAGAAAACATCATGATATAGACATCGTCATATTCAACCTCATAAAGGTCAAGGAAATATTCAAACCTCTGGATGTGTGTTTCAACAGTAATATTGGTATTCTCTAGATCAAACCTGGGCAGATTATTGGTGTAATTTGTAGGGAGGTCATGGAGGATAGGAGGCAAATCTATAGGTTTGTATCTGTCTGGGATTTTCACAGGTATAGGAGGTAAAGCAAGGGGCCTATACCTATCTGGAATTTCAACCTATAACTCTGGGTTTTTTACTTATGTGTTAGATATCTTGACAGCTATGAGAAATAACGTAGGAGGCTTATGTCTGTAAGGGATTTATACAGGTGTATGGGTATGTCCAATAGTTATGGGAATGGGCTCAATCCTTTGAGGTTATTCAGGTTGAAAATGATCCTCCTGAATTTCAACAATATACTCTGGACCAGGATCATGATAAGAGAGATAGTAATTGTAGATGAAACCAATAATATCATGAATAGAATTCGAGCTCGACTACCTGGTCTTTCTAGGCTACTTGGTCATGCTTCAGGTACTTCCTCGAGTGGAGTCTTTGAGACGACACTGTTTGGAGCTGATTGGAGTCACCAGGTGAATGATCTCATCCTTCTTGTGTCTGCTCATTGTTCACCATCAATGATAAGATCTGGAACTTGAAGTGTACTACTGGGGAAGTTCCCCAGTATGGTCGCCATTCTGTTAGCACTCTGTAATTTTCCCAGGGATGTGGAGGCATTCATAGAGGCAACATCAAAACCACTTCATGTATTTGATCTATCCCTCCAAGACTCAGAGAGGGATCTCTCTTTCAAATTTAGATTTGTTTGAAATAGGATATTAGGCTAGTTATGTAGAACATGGGTTTGTTTATGGAATTTTAATTCTTTTGGTTGAGACATAAAAGAATCATTGGGAAAAATGGAGTCAAAGGTAAAGATGATGATGAATGAATAAACAAGACAAAATATGACCAGGCAGGATAATCATGCTAGTGGATCCTTTGAGATTATAAAATGGAAAAGAAGAATAAACTGAAAATTATTTCAAATGTAGAGTAGAGTATATCTGAATTCTGCATTTCAAAATTGGAAGAAAACATAGATATTGTTTTGAGCCAGCACAGGGTGTCAATAAAAAATCCTGCACATTATTTTCTCGTAAACAATACAGAAAGAAATCATGTGAAATAAGAAAATAATGAGTTACATCAGAGAAAACTTCACCACTTAAACACAACACAGGAATCTGGAAATATATTGCCTTGTATTCCTTCATAAAGTCATTTACAACCTATGATCATTTTTACATTTTTTATCATCCCAAGTCCAACCCTTGGTTCCTAAAAATTTTGTGGCTTTATACCCCTTACATCAAATATCCAGATCCTAAAATACTGGATCGAATTTTACTTAAAATAGAAAATCAACAACTGACACAAGCAAATAGGAAAGGATCCTATAAAATAGGTCAGCTCCTTATCTTGGATGGTCTTCATATCCTTCAAAGTATTCGATAGGTGTAGTAATCCTTCGAAGGCTGATTGATCTTCATAAGATGTGGGATAAGTCGAAATTTCCACTTTTGGCACAAAAACATTTTTTTGCCCAAAAGTAGGTAACCAATTTAACCTTTCCACCTTGTTAGGTGCTTGGAAAACTGGAACAGAAACCCAAAACTGATGCCCTTATTTATTATCCATAATTACAAACCATCCTCAAGGTGTATGGGTGAGAAAAACTTGGATCTGTGCAAAAATAGTGTCTTTATGTCTTGTTTGTGCTTTCGGTGGCTAAGAGAGGCAAAATCTGAGCCTGCTAGCCACCGAAAACTCCTATTATGGTGGCTAATGAACAGTTGAAATGTTCGCCTAAGCCACTGAAAGTTTTGTCTTAGTGAAAATTAACAAAATTGTGAAATGCCTTTTGTATTAGCTTTTAAACACATTAGGGATGATCTTCTAAAGCCTCTGCATCTCAAGAAGGTTCTGGAATGGTTGTAGGATTGTTAGTTGTCTCTAGATTATTCAAATGGATGGCTGCATTTTCTAGGGTTTCAAGATCAACAGGTGCTTGAGGCTGAGGTCTTGAAGGCATGGCTTGCAAACTCAATAACATAACCTCTTTCTTCAAATGCATAGCTACTCTTCATAGAATATTATAGTCCTTTACGATCTTCTTCTTCTTTTTCTTTTCTTTAACACTTTCAAGTGCCAATCTTTCCAAGGATGCACTAGTTTCTATGAAATTATTTGATAGAGTCTCATATTGGGTATTTATCACCTTCTATAATACTTCATGTTGTGTTATTTTCTCTTTAAGTTTCTTAATCTTTTGAGATCTGGATTTCTTTGACTTTCTATATGAGGATTTTGCAATTTGTTGGCCTTGATCCTCCTTTGGTGTATGTAGTGTCCCCAAGGCCGAGCCCCGATGTAAACCATGATCTAAAAGAGATTGTAAATATGTGTTATAGGCTGGTGAGCTGAGTTTTGTACAAGCCAGTAGGCTTATATGTTTGATTAGGCCAGAGAGCCTAAGGATTGAAGGCCAGGGGCCTGGATTTTGTATATGTATATATATGTAGCACATCAATAAAATATAAACACCACCAGGTGCAGATCGACCACGATGAATGAGTGATGGGGGACTGAGCATCCACAGAGTGGGCAAGGAACTAGGGGCTGGAAGGTGGGAAAGGGGATGAGTGATGAGCCTAGGGGCTAAGCCTAGGGGATTAAGCCTGGGAAATAATATTTTAATATTATGTTAAAAGAGACATGTGCATTTCCGTTTATCCTAAGTTCCTGGCAAGGGAGGGAACGTGCAAAGGGGATGTATGCTGTGGTACGCATGCAGTTCCCAAGGTGACAAGTGTCAACCCTGATGCATGAAAATATAATCGCCAGATGAACCGTGGGAGGGGATCTTCTCTCCATTGGAACTCGAACCTCTGAGCATGGAATCGGTACGACCTCTACCAGATTACCCTGGTTCATCTCTGAAAGCCGTAAAGCCTGTGTTTGTCCTGAAGAAACCATGTACACCCTATCTAGAGATTTGAGTCTGTGTCTGTTCTANTCCTGGCAAGGGAGGGAACGTGCAAAGGGGATGTATGTTGTGGTACGCATGCAGTTCCCAAGGTGACAAGTGTCAACCCTGATGCATGAAAATATAATCGCCAGATGAACCGTGGGAGGGGATCTTCTCTCCATTGGAACTCGAACCTCTGAGCATGGAATCGGTACGACCTCTGCCAGATTACCCTGGTTCATCTCTGAAAGCCGTAAAGCCTGTGTTTGTCCTGAAGAAACCATGTACACCCTATCTAGAGATTTGAGTCTGTGTCTGTTCTAGGCAAAGCCCGGAAGCGCATTTCCTGAACAGGAACCCTGTGTTGAACTCGAGTGGAAGAATCCTTGGTTGTTCGGGAAAAGTTGAGCTAGCTTGTGCATGGAGCCCTGTTCTGAAATCATGACCGTGAGATCATCCTGTGACTGCTGAACCGTTTTAGGAATCCTTGATCTGTGTTTCCCGTGGGTGGTTGTGACCACGCAGTATTGGACTGCGTGAGGCTTGTTGGCCTGTAAGCGACTCCTCCAGGTGAGAGAGTGTGCAGAGGGAGAAGAGAACTCCTGGAAGGAACCCTGTAGCTGCCATAGAGCTCGGAGACTTCCGGTCCGGTCTGTTCCTATAACCCAAGGTAAGGGAGACTGGTAGTCGAAGGACTGTTTAGGTGACAGAGAAGGTGCACTCTCCTGGGGTGGAACAGGCATGTGGGGAATGAGGGTCTGTGGGCAGTGAGCGAGGGAGAATCCTGGGAGAGCTTTCTTCCTGGTGGTTGTGTATGTGCCATCTTCCCTGTAACTTCAGTCTAGCCTAGGATTCCTTCCCTTGGGGTGGAGCTCGGTCCCAACTCGCAGGTGACCCACTGTTGAGCTGATGAACAGTGTGGTCTAAGGCTGGGAGGTTCGTGGAAGGCCTATATTTGGTTGGTGGATTCCACCATTGATAAAGATAAGTATCTGACTATGTTCTTTCACATTTTGGCATGATTGTGCTGTACATATTATCATGCTTTCCACTGTGTAAATGAATTACTGTTTAATGCTATGGCTTGTTTAATTGTAAGCAGTAACTTATATATTTTACTCTGAGAATTAAGTGTGTTAATTGTTTAAATGCATGTGATTATAATGTCTGTACGAATTATGTATAAAATTCATTTATAGAATGGTAACTGAAAGGTTTGAAAACCTCGGTAGTGTAAAAGGGTACGCTACAAAGTGGTATTAGAGCGAAGGTTTCGACACTGAGCCTAGATGGGCTAGTTGAGTGGTCTTCGGACCGAGGGTGAGAGGAGAAATTGTGTTTGGAGGACCAATTTCGGACCTTGGTATGGCCTGGAGTGTATAGGAGTTACTTAACCCTGCCTATAAGCTCAGGAGGTATAGCGGTGCTATGAAACCGTAGCTGGTGTGGTCTATGGCCACGGGCAGACAGGTCTCTACACCAATGGTGTTAGAACCGTAGGATCTGTTCGGGAGGGAGGGTGAACCCTTGTAACCGTCAGATCTGGAGAATGTGCACAAGGTTTAAAGCCTTTGGAGACTGCACAGGAGGTTACTGCCACACCCGAAGTTTAAACTCGGGAGGATCGTGAGTCGTAAGATCACTATGGGATTACCCGTCAACCGTCCGAGTGATAGAAGTTGCACAGGGTTTAAGTCCTCATGGAGAATTCCCGGAGAGGCGACGTGATATTGGAGAAATCGGGGTTTTAGAAGTCAACAGAACCGAGACCTTGTGAGTCTCGAAACACCGAAGAAATCATAGCCATAGGATCTCAAGGAGGACATGTGTCAGAATCTTGGAGAGAGTCGAAACTCGGAGAATCGGAGTTCTCGAGCACATGGAAATCTTGTCACACGGAATCGAGATCCACGATTTCGCGACAAGATCTAGACCGTTCATATTAGGGGACACATGGCAGAGATATACCATCGGGGGAAGTCCCGACAAGGAGTAAGTCCATCGGTGTTTGAAGTTCATCGGGAGATCGGGAACCCCGGTGACAAGTGAGTCATACACTTTGAAACTCCGAACCCCGAAACCCCAATGAGAGATTTGAGTACGGTCATGGGGTAGAGGTCACATGGACCTGGACTTAACTGCGAAGGGTTAAAGCAAAAGGCGCGTCGACATATCAGAAATCAGGATATCGGGGATCCCGTGAGTGTATGCGCTTTGACATTGAAACCGACGAAACCCCGAAGGGGTAAGGTGGAGGTCATATAGTAGGGTCATGTGGACCAGAGGCTGAGCCAGGAGGGCTAGCTAGTGTAAAAGCACATCGGGAATCGTAGGATCGGGGGTTGTGAAGGCATGTGCATCGTGACATCATAAATCTTGAAACCCCGATAGGAGGATTGATCACGGTCATGGGCAACGGTCATATGGTGGAAGTTTAGCCAGGGGGAGGGGCTAGTGCATGAAGAGCTCATTGGGAAATTAGAACCCAAAAACCCTACGAGAAGTTGACTGCGGTCATATGGAGGTTGGTCGTATGGTGAGGATATAGCTCAGAGGGCTAGCACGGAAGGAGTCCATCGGAAATTGGGAAATCGGGGATTTCGCTGTCAAGAGTTTTGGCACATTTCGGTTAGCGAAACCCCGAATCCCGATAAGGGAAAATTCCGGGGTCACGAGTCAGCGGTCACATGGTGTAGGGCCCATAGCAGGGGCTAACGCGTAAAGGTAGCACATCGGGAAATCGAAAATCGGGGATTCAACCCACCAGAACACTGTCGGTTTCAAAATCCCGATAAAGGTAACCCCGATAGAAGGAAGGGAAACCTTGAAGAGTTCCTGTGGGAAGAAAATTTCCCGATAGGGAAATAGGAGAATTTCAGGAAACCCGACAAACACAGAGCCAGACAGAGCTCAGAAAACTTGTGAAGTTGAAATGTCTTTCGTTATTGTTCGTAATAGTTATAAACATTGTGGATTATTCATGAAGTTTAATGGCTTGACAATTTTGAATTGTATTGCACAGTGCGTGTTCAGAATACAACAGAGGCCAAAACTATAGTTAATCAACGCCGAGCATGGAGTGGGGAAGAGTGCAAATTACCCCTGAAATGGAAGACGAATGGGAAGGAAAGGATGTTAACCTAGGTGTCGAAGGATCGAACTCTAATGGGAATGGAAAAGAGATGGATAAGGAAGGAAATATGATGAAAACCATTGAAGGCCTGCAAAGAGAGGCCAAGGAGCGTCGAGCTGATAGTCGAAAGCTCATAAAAGTCAAGGATCGGCAAGGGAAATTAAACTTAAAATTATTGCAAAGTCTGGAAAGAATAGAGAAGAAACTTGAGAAGGAAAGAGACTCAGGTACGACAGAGAGTCACAGAGACCATGGGAGAAGAAGTAGATCGAGGAGTGGTAGCCGACGTCACAGTCGCTCCCAAAAACATTTGGACAGGGAGACACACAGTAGTTCAATCCCATCGCCTACCAGAAAACATCAAAAATCTGGAAAGGAGGAATTGAAAGGAGAGATGAATAAAATTAAACCTTCAACATTCAATGGAGAGCATAAGAAGGAGGAATATGCTGAGACGTGGTTTCTTGGCATGAAGAAATACTTCCAGCTGCAGAATTATTCTTCCCGTGCAGAAGGAAGAATTGCAATGTACCAACTGAAAGGAAAAGCCTCCATGTGGTGGGATCAACTTGTGCAGGTGCAGCACATCAGAGAGAAAGAGGTCACTTGGAAGGAGTTTAAGAGGCATTTCGAGAAGAAATACCTGACTAAAAGATACTATGACAGAAAGATGAAGGATTTCTTCGAACTCAAGTTGGGCAGTATGACCATTGATGAATATGAACGAAGTTTTCTGGAATGGCTGAAGTATGTTCCATTCATCAAAGACGAGGCTGTCAAAATTCAAAGATATCTGAGAGGACTGCCACCTTCCATTGGTGACAAGATTCAATACGATGATCGTAAGACTATGGAAGAAACCATAAGAAGAGCGAAATGCCTATATGAATAGAAAAGGGAAAAGCCTACCTTTCGGAAGGCTTGGGATGACCAGAAGAGGTTTAAGAAAGAACAGAGGCAGAAGGGAAGTAAGCCTTCCTTTTTCGGAGACAGTCCTTGGGGACAGTCATCTTTTAAAGAGCCCAGGAAAGTTGAAGGGAGTGAGCATATGCCAAGGCCTCCACCCATGGAGTGTTGGGGCTGTAAAGGGAATCATCGATACAGACACTGCTCCCATAAGAAAGACAAAGCCAGAACTATCCATACTATTCAGCAAGCTGAAACAGTGGAGGATATGGGCAGCAGAATGTCGAGGATCTACGCAGCCCGGGACAATAAGCAAGCGGAATTTCAATCGCACATGATTGAAGTGGAAGGTATGATTAACAACCGACCACTTGTTATTTCGATTGATTCAGGGGCTAGCCATAGTTATGTAGATCCTAGGGTGGTGGAAAGTTTGAATCTAATGAAGAGAAAACATGAGAAGTCTTGGTTAGTGGAGTTAGCCACAGGGACCAAGAGGAAGGTCACTGAATTGGTTAAGTCCTGTTCAGTGGACATGAAAGGAATGAGCACTAAGGCTGAATTGAACATTCTACCTTTAGGCTCGTATGATTTCTTAATTGGGATGGACTGGTTGGACCAGCACCATGCCCTTCTAGATTGTCGAAACAAGAGGTTCACATGTCTGAACGAAGAGGGAAATCAGGTAATAGTCCAAGGAATTCCCAAAGCCATGGCTGTGAGGGAAATCTTAGCTATGGAGCTAAAGAAATGTTACTGGAAAGGCTGTCAATTATTTGCAGCCCAGGTAGAAGAATTATTCCAAAATGTGGTCTCGAATCTGGAAGACCACAGGGTGCTCAAAGAGTTTGAGGATGTGTTTCAGGAGGTGCCTAGACTACCTCCGAAGAGGGACATCGATTTTTCTATAAATCTGATGCCTGGAGCAGCTCCAATTTCGAAAGCTCCTTATAGGATGAGCACACCAGAGCTGAAAGAGTTGCAATTGTAGCTCGAAGATCTATTAAAGAAAGGCTACATTCGTCCCATCTTGTCACCATNATTTGATGCCTGGAGCAGCTCCAATTTCGAAAGCTCCTTATAGGATGAGCACACCAGAGCTGAAAGAGTTGCAATTGTAGCTCGAAGAGATATTAAAGAAAGGCTACATTCGTCCCATCTTGTCACCATGGGGAGCCCCAGTCCTATTCGTGAAGAAGAAAGATGGGACGATGAGGTTGTGCATTGACTTTCGGCAGTTGAATAAAGTCACTGTCAAGAAAAAATATCCTCTGCCAAGGATTGATGATCTTTTTGATCAGTTAAAGGATGTGAAAGTATTTTTGAAAATAGATCTTTGATCCGGATATCATCAAGTGAGGATAAAAGATGAAGACATCAGCAAGACTGCCTTCAGAACAAGGTACGGTCATTATGAGTTCACTATGGTGCCGTTCGGACTGTCCAACGCGCCTGCTGTCTTCATGTGCTTAATGAATGGAGTGTTTAGAAATTATTTGGACAAGCTCATCATAGTCTTCTTGGATGATATCTTGGTGTACTCCAAGACAGTGGAAGAACACGAACAACATCTTAGAATGGTGCTGCAAGTGTTGAGAGAACACCAACTTTACACAAAATTGAGCAAGTGTTCATTTTACCAAAAGCAGATCCACAATCTGGGACACATTATTTCTAAAGAGGGGATCGTTGTGGATCCTGAGAAGGTACAGGCCATTCAAGAGTGGCCAGTGCTAAGAAATGTGACAGAAGTTAGATCCTTTATGGGTCTGGCAGGTTATGATAGGAGGTTCATAGCCGGATTTTCAAGGATAGCTCATGCTAGCACTTCCTTGCAAAGGAAGGAGAAGAAGTTCCAGTTGACTGAACAATGTGAGAACAAATTCCAGCAATTGAAGCAGCTGCTCACTAGTGCTGCAATCCTAAAGATTGCTGATCCAAGTAAGGATTACATAGTGTGCACGTATGCATGTAAGGAAGGGCTGGGAGGAGTTCTCAGCCAAGAAGGATCTGTAATTTGTTATGAATCTCAAAAGCTGAAAGAGAATGAAAAGAATTATGCCACTCATGATTTAGAGCTGGCAGCAGTTGTCCATGCATTGAGGAAATGGAGACATTACCTCATGGGCAAGAAATTCAAGTTGAGAACGGACCACAATGGTATGAAGTATTTATTTGATCAGACAAATTTAAATGCCAGGAAAATTAGATGGCTGGAATTTCTGTGTGAATATGACTTTGATTTCAGGCATATCAAAGGGAAAGACAATAAAGTGGCTGATGCACTCAGGAGAAAAGTGCATGAATTACATGCTACAACCATTAGCATGTACAAAACTGAGTTGAAAGACAGAATTATGGAAGCTGCAAATGCTGATTTGCAGTACAAAAGACTTGTAGCAAAGGTACAACAGCATGAGAAACCACAAACCAAGGAAAGTTATACCTTGGGAGCTGATAGTTTACTTCTGTATAAAAACAGAGTGTATGTACCTAATGACCAAGAATTGAAGCAGGCAATTCTAAAAGAAATGCATAATGTGACTTATGATGGTCATCTAGGATATCAGAAGACTGTGGCAGCAATCAAAAGCCATTGTTTTTGGCCAAGTATGAAGAAAAAAATTGTTGAATACATTGCCAGATGTATGGAATGCCAGAAGGTCAAGGCTGAGCATAGACACCCAGGACGGTTGTTGCAGCCTTTACCTATTCCTGAGTGGAAATGGGATGTGGTAACAATGGATTTTATCACAGGATTGCCCAGAACAAGCAAGCATCATGATTCAATCATGGTGGTGGTGGACAAGCTTACTAAAGATGCCCATTTTATTCCACTAAAAACCACCCACAGAGCAGCAGATGTTGCTGATATCTTTTTAAAAGAAATTGCACGCTTGCATGGAATWCCAAAAACAGTTGTGTATGATAGGGACCCAAAATTCACTTCGAATTTCTAGAAAGGATTGTTCAAAGGATTTGAAACGAACCTGAACTTTAGTACATCATATCATCCTGAGTCTGATGGACAGACAGAAAGAGTAAACAGAGTAATCAAAGACATGCTGAGAATGTATGTGATGGATAAACCATCAAGGTGGGAAGACTACCTGTATTTGGTAGAATTCGCCTACAATAACGGGTATCATACATCACTGAAGATGAGCCCATTCGAAGCACTTTATGGAAGAAATTGTAACACTCCAGTGAGCTAGGATAATCCAGCTGATAGGGTAGTAGTAGGACCTGAACTACTCAAAGAGATGGAAGATCAGATGACAAAAATCAAACAGAATCTGAAAGCTGCCCAGGATAGGCAGAAAATTTATGCTGATAGTAACAGAACCCATAGAGAATTCAAAGTGGGTGACCATGTCTTCCTGAAAGTGAAAACTAACAGAAGTTCCCTGAAATTGGGAAGTTGCGCCAAGTTGGCAGCAAGATTTTGTGGGCCATTTGAGATCCTGGAAAGGATTGGGCCAGTTGCATACATGCTTGCATTACCTGCATCTATGACTGTACATAATGTGTTTCATGTTTCACTGCTTAAGAAATATGTACCTGATTCTCATCATGTTATCGATTGGACTATGATTTAGGTGGAACCAAAAGGTGTCCTGCAGGTGCATCCTGTGCGCATATTGGACAGGAAAAACAAGCAGCTCCACAATCGAGGTATAGAGCTTGTAAAGGTCCAGTGGACCTGGTACGGTCTTGAGGACGCGATATGGCAGCATGAAGAAGTTATGTGGGTAGAGTACCTGCATCTTTTTGAAAATTTTGATGGACACACAGAGGCAGTGTAAGTTGCACTAAGGACAGTGAAAAAATAAGGGGAGGGGGATTGTAGTGTCCCCAAGGCCGAGCCCCGATGTAAACGATGATCTGAAAGAGATTGTAAATATGTGTTATAGGCTGGTGAGCCGATTTTTGTACAAGCCAGTAGGATTATGTGTTTGATTAGGCCAGAGAGCCTAAGGATTGAAGGCCAGGGGCCTGGATTTTGTATCTGTATATATATGTAGCACATCAATAAAATATAAACACCGCCAGGTGCAGACCGACCATGATGAATGAGTGATGGGGGACTGAGCATCCATAGAGTGGGCAAGGAACTAGGAGCTGGAAGGTGGGAAAGGGGCTGAGTGATGAGCCTAGGGGCTTAAGCCTGGGAAATAATATTTTAATATTATTTTAAAAGAGACATGTGCATTTCCGTTTATCCTAAGTTCCTGGCAAGGGAGGGAACATGCAAAGGGGATGTACGCTGTGGTATGCATGCAATTCCCAGGGTGACAAGTGTCAACCCTAGTGCACGCAAATATAATCGCCAGATGAACCGTGGGAGGGGATCTTCTCTCCATTGGAACTCGAACCTCTGAGCATGGAACCGGTACGACCTCTGCCAGATTACCCTGGTTCATCTATGAAGCCGTAAAACATGTGTTTGTCCTGAAGAAACCGTGTACACCCTGTCCAGAGCTGTGAGTCTGTGTCTATTCTAGGCAAAGCCTGGAAGCGCATTTCCTGAACAAGAACCCTGTGTTGAACTTGAGTGGAAGAATCCTTGGTTGTTCGGGAAAAGTTAAGCTAGCCTGTGCGTAGAGCCCTGTTCCAAAATCATGACCGTGAGATCATCCTGTGACTGCTAAACCATTTTAGGAAGCCTTGATCTATGTTTCCCATGGGTGGTTGTGACCACATAGTATTGGACTGCGTGAGGCTTGTTGGCCTATGAGCGAATCCTCCAGGTGAGAGAGTGTGCAGAGGGAGAAGAGAACTCCTGGAAGGAACCCTGTAGCTACCATAGAGCCCGGAGACTTTCGGTCCGGTCTATTCCTGTAACCCAAGGTAAGGGAGACTGGAAGCCGAAGGACTGTCTAGGTGACAGAGAAGGTGCACTCTCTTGGGGTGGAACAGGCATGTGGGGAATGAGGGTCTGTGGGCAGTGAACGAGGGAGAATCCTGGGAGAGATTTCTTCCTGGTGGTTGTGTATGTGCTATCTTCCCTGTAACTTTAGCCTAGCCTATGATTCCTTGCCTTGGGGTGGAGCTCGGTCCCAGCTCGGGGGTGACCCACTGTTGAGCTGATGAACAGTGTGGTCTAAGGCTGGGAGGTTCATGGAAGGCCTGTATTTGGTTGGTGGATTCCACCATTGATAAAGATAAGTATCTGACTATGTTCTTTCACATTTTGGCATGACTGTTCTGTATATATTATCATGCTTTCCGCTGTGTAAATGAATTACTATTTAATGCTATGGCTTGTTTAATTGTAAGCAGTAACTTATATATTTTACTCTGAGAATTAAGTGTGTTAATTGTTTAAATGCATGTGATTATAATGTCTGTACGAATTATGTATAAAATTCATGTATAGAATGGTAACTGAGAGGTTTTAAAACCTCGGTAGTGTAAAAGGGTACGCTACAGTGTAGGTGAGGGAAGATCTTCATACCTTGTTGTAACTAGATCTTCTGCTAGGGATACTTCTTTCTCTATTGCAACCTGGTCTTCTTCATCCCCAGAGTTTGTATAAGGGATATTGAGGATCTTCTTGTTCACTGGAGGTTCTTCTTCCTTCTCTGCATCCTTGCTAAAATCCAGTTTCTTCTTATCTTTTTTAGGCTTAGAAAATGGAGAAGACTGATCAACTGCGACTGGAGAGATGGCTCTCCTCTTTATCTTTCCACTTCTGGGAGTGGAAAACTTCCTTGAAGAAGACCCCTTTTTATCTTATGGCTGTAAATCAGTCTGAAACTCATTTCAAAATAAGAAGTGACCCCAATCCTTGTTCCTTCTCTGCAATAGCTCACAAATCAAGAGCTTAATCAAACCATGATGGGATAATCTACCTGGAACCTTGCTTGGTTTAGGCTTGACCTTATGAGACATCTTAGTTAATATTCTGTGGAGGTAATAAGGCAGGTTCAAGAGGATCCTGCCAGTAAAGTGATTCATCAATTTGAAATGATAAATCATTTTCCTATTATATCTACCCTCAAAGGTTATGTAAACAAGAATTGACTTCAGCAGGTGTAGCCATTTCTCCTTTATAAAAGACATAGGAATGTCTTTCTTCCATATCAAACACTTTTGCTCTGGTTTCAAATAAGACCTAAATTCGACCTCCTTTGTAACAGTGGTCTTGAACCAGTTTTGTCCAGTCCTTAGAAGCTTTGTCACCTTTTCTATGAGAGTTTCATCCACCACAAACTCATATTTTCCAATGACTACCTTTCTGCCATCAAATGTGAGAGAAAATGCTTCTGCCACCTACTGATGAGAGCTCTGCACTTTTTACAAAATTCGTAACAACCTGCATCCTTGAAGAGATGACATACCTCTAGGTGTGATTCTAGGTAACCAATATCATCAAGCTCCTTCCTCAATGCTGGTTCTCCTCTCTTCATTTGTTGGAATGCTCTTGTACCTGCAATTGGAAATTCAGGCTTGGAGGGAGACCACTCAGCGCAGAATTAGGGAGGTTTGTGCACTTTGTAATTTGAGAGGCGAGAAATGGGGAAATGTGATTTAAGGTGAGCCCTGATTTTGAGGGACGTGAGAGGGTAATTAAGATTTTAAATGATAATGATCATTCGATAAACCTTTAAGGATAGGAAGTACAAAGACCACGTGATTTTGTGAAACTTAGAGTTGATATGATCAAGTCAAGATACACCGAGGTCAGATCCTAACCCTGGGACAGGTGTAAGGTCCGAAGGGTTTATGGTTAGATATATCAACTCATAATCATAATAACTCATAAAACACCTCTTACCAAGTCATACTTGACAACTCCTCTTCCTTTTCGACGACTAACTACAATCATAACATTTCACTAAGATGAGATGACCGTTTAAAATATCCTTGCGATTTCGGTGGCTATGAGAGCCCCGAGTTTTGTGTTTAAGCTTCTGAAAGCTAGGGATTTCGGTGGCTTAGAATCCCTTTTGAAAAGACACTTAGCCACCGAAACCTGTATTTTGAGTTTTTTGAAATAAAAATTAAATCAAATGTTTTTGAAAGTTTATTACAAGCTTAAAAATCTTTAAAATGAGCCTCAAAAATTTAGAAATGTTCTTTCTAATAACAACCTAACACCTAATCAAATGAAATTGACTAATTTATTTTAGGAGATAATAGACCAACAAACTGGGAACTTCAACATGAAACCCACAAATATATTCGGAATCATCAAATCTCCTATCATTATAGGTCACTAACACCTTGTATTACTATGTCAAATTTCTCTTATGCATGCAGATCAATTTATTTTACTTCTTATGTGATCATAAATATTTATTCCTACTATGATGGATGTGAGGAAATTTTGTTTATTTGTTTTAAATGTATGAATGTGTGTGTGGTTCCTGGTCCACTCTTAGGAACATTCTTTAAAAATAAAATAAAAAACATTTTCTTCCTTTTTTATATATAGTTTTTACTTTCATTTGATCACCACGAAGAAATTATATACAAGTCACGTATTATGAAAATATCAAATAGAGGATTAACACCTCTATAAAAATGCAGGTGGATTTGTATCCTCATGAGGTTGTCGTTTTGGTCCTAACATATTCAAGCGTCAACATTTTGGTGACCATACTAGGGAAATGAACTAAAATTCGGAACTTGGCCCAGCGTTGTGAAATAATATATGACTTTACCCCCGATTAATAAACCCCAGTTATAAATTGGTTTGAATAATCAATGAAGAATTTTACACCAGTTGTATAATCTATTAATAACAACAGCCCAAACTCCAGAAGAGTTAGAAATGTCCTAGAAAATCTTAGTCTAAGAAAAATAAAGATAAATCTTGTAAAGATAGAGAGTAAAAGAATGAAAAAGATCAAAGAAATCAAAGGCTCTCTGGAGCAGCACAAGAACAAGGTCAATATTGAAGTTGGATGAATACAAGGGACCCATTACCAAAAGTAAAAGTAAGCAACTCTTTATCCTTAGAAGTGAAAATTATAGCCCTGAAGTCTCCTCAGACATGGCAACAAGAGACAAACAACCCCGAGACAAGCATCTTGAGGAGAGACAAGGAGGAGAAAAGAGATGCTGCAAGAAACCAAGGAATCCCAGGATTTGGAAATAGAAAGAGGGTAAGAGATTCCCCTCTTAATCTTATAGGTGAAAAACATGAGCTCCCTGTTCTCCCTAAGGGAAATTTAAAATAATTTTCTGAGATGGGACAATCGATGCAAATAAGCATCTACACTTATTTCTTGATGTTTGTGACTTTCACCGAGTTGAATATGATGATGTCATGGTGTAGTTGTTTCTGCAAACCTTATTAGAAATAACTTATGAATGGTATACAACATTGCCCAGTAGATCCATTTTCTCATTTAACAACCTTGAAGCTATGCTCCTAACTATGTTTTCCTCTCCAATTGCCTACCATACCCTCCTCATAGACTTCACCTAGATTGGGTTGAGGAAGAACAAAAGGATATGATATTTTAACCTCAGGTTCAATAAAACCTTGAGTAGAATTCTAGAAGGTAAAATACCAAATGACCCAGTCATTCTTGGTTGTTATAAGAATGCAATTTCCCCGGATGTAAAATATTCCATCAAAACATCCCAAATGTATACTTTGGAGGAAGCAATGACTAAGGCCACCGATATGGAAGAAATTAGTATTGAGATGGGTGCTGACCCCGACATTATACTGGGAAGAGTACAATGACAAATGGGAGGATTGAATATTTATAATCAAGGAGCTTCCAGCTCGATAAAGAATGAAGAATTCAAACCGTGAGTAGCTCAGCATCAAAGGGCGGGAGGAGGTTTTTTTAAAGGAACCATACCTGATGTAAAGGTTGATCTTGTGGCAACGTAGGAAACAAGGCAAAGAATTTAAATTGCATAGATGAATAGAACCATCAAATATATGCAAAACGAGATAACCAAACTGAGAAAGAGAGATAATTACATGCCAAACCCAACAATGTTGATTGTCGAGCAAAGGAGGAACCCTCCCCCAGAAAACAGAGTCAGGTTCGAGAATATTGATGACCCACAGACACCAAGGGTTCCCATAAAGCCTACTCCAAATGCGGCCATTTTGGATGATGTCTAGGACGAGAAATTAATCGAGCAAGAAATTTATTACTTACTTGATGAAATCTTCAAGACACTACAAATGGACGGATGCAATATTCCCATGTATATATTTGGAGATGGAGAAAATGATTCTAACTCACAAGAAAATGTCGCCTAGACAAGAGGGTTTGTAAATATACCAACGAATAAAGGTGGTTCTGACAAGGAAAAGAAAAATAAAAAGAAAAGGAAAAAAAAAATGAAAAAGTGTCAAAGATGGAACCAAAATGAAAAACATGGCATCAAGCCCCAGCCAAATGACATATAATGTCATGGAGGACTTAAGTAAATTGAGGATAACTCTTCCTTTTATGGAAGTAGTAAGGATTCCTTAGCAGAGACATAACATCTTGAGGTTGTTAGATGATCCATCAGAAAGAAATCAATTTGTCATTACCAGTCCAAAGCAAAGCCATATCTCATCGATTGCCAAGCTAAGAGGTAAATTTCATCCCTTCTACATTTCAATTGAAAATCATGATGTTTCTTTACATAATTGTTTAGTTGACACTGGCGTGACAGATAATATAATTCCTCTTGCGGTCATAGAGGCATTGGGCATGAGTTTCACTAAGTATTATGAAACCGGTGAGAGAATATATGCAATCAATTCTAGAAAAGTTCCATCATATAGAGAAATCAAGGATTTTTATGCTTGGATTACATCATCCCCCCATATCATCATAGTTTTGAATATTATTGTGGTAGATATTCCTCCAAAATATGGGGTTGTGATAGGAAGAGATTGGACATCCATGATTGGTGGATATATAATGTGTTAGCACAAGAATTCTCATCTAGAAGAGGCCTAACTATCAAATTTTTGGATTTTTTCTTAATACTAGTTCCCTCAGTGGTCAGATACACCACCTCTTTACACTGCCAAGGAATCTAAGTAAAGGGGGTTTGATATCATGAAAGGAAATTAATTACTCTACACATGTTCAAGATTTAAGGCACTGCATTTTTTACAACTCTACCTAAACCAACACATAGGCGTAGCAGAGTGGCACTACCTACAGGTGCTGCGTAATATTCTAGCAAAAAATGAATTGTGCAGAGTTATTTTACCAGTTTTGAGTCATTATCTTAAAAATTTTACTGTGAATAATTGAGAAGGTATTTTTCAAAACTGGAGGAGGTTTTTGTTCATAACATTCCAAATAAAAAAAACCTCTCTCATGTTTTTAAAATGTGTTTTTTTTTTAGAGATATTGGATATAGAAGTAGGCGTTGCGTACTCTGCACAATGGCACTGCCTACTAATTTCCTGTAGAGGTCACAGTTTTCATATTCACCTTGTTGGGAGGTTGCCACATGTCAAGGAGGGTTTGAATGACTTCTCAAGGATAATTTAGATGTCAAGGGACACCTGCACCTAATATTTAGCTCCAACAAAGGCCTCATGCGTGAGGTGGAAAGAATTTATTAATGACTTCCAACAAATTCCTGAAAATCAACAGTTTGTTGGATTTTTGTCTCTTTGATTGTTGCCACCTATATCCAAGGATTAGAATCCAATGGAGGAGATGGCATTTTTCTGCCTTAGGTTATTTGGATGCTATTTTCTATTTAAGGAAGGAGAGATCTCTTGGAGAGGGGTGGGATTCATGAGCAAGAGAGATGAGAGAGTTATAGGAGGCACTTTGCCTGTGCTCATTGTAACCCTGAGGGGATTTTGTTTTTGTAAATTTTTTTGTTATTGAAGGTTCATGATATATGTTTTATTAGATTGTATCTCTTGTTTTCTTTCCCAATTTGTACTCTTACATGAATGAATTGTACACCTTGAGGATCATGGTTTCCTTTGATTAATGGATTCTTAAGCATCTGAGGATCTGATGTATTTTTCCTATTAGTCACCGTTTATATTCAAGTACCTTGAATTCATTTATGCAGAGAGGATATATGCCTTATGGATTTTCTTCTTTGTGTTATATTTTTCTTCCTCTATTCAATAAACATTTATCTGATATGCATATTGATTGCATTTAATGAGCAGGGTGTTTGCTTGACTCCATAGCCCAATGGTCCATCATTGATTTACAACAGCTTATTGTCCTTCCCCTTCCTTGTTTTCTTCTTCTTAATCCACAAAACCAATCAAGCATTTTTATTTCTATGTTACCAAGATTACTCTCATTTGTAGTATAGGAGTGAATCTTGGAGTGATAACATAATTGGCGTCATTGCAGGGAATGAAGATGAATGATAAATCTTCCCTGGGAGAACGACATTGATCAGATCCATCTTAGGATGGTGAACAAGGGTTGGTCACATAATTAGGACTGCATCATTCACCTGACGACTCCACTCAAATCCACTCCATGAAGGAATATCATATTGGTGACTTCACTGATACGGGACAGTCATAGCCATGGAAGCTATCTTGGCTCGGAGGTTTGCACCTTTATATTTTTCAGCTATTCCTGGTTTTCCTAATCATGTGCCTTCCTTCTTAGAATGCGCATATTTTCTGCCTTTTTTTCATGGAGATGAAGGGGGTAACCTTGCCCAACATCTCATAGATTTTCATCAGTGCATAGATCGACTAGATGTCTATCATGAAGATGCTCTCATGAAGGTGTTCTTATACTCATTACATGGTGATGCTCAAAGGTGGTGGTATCATTCACTCCCTTGCCTGTATATCTTCGCTGCATGAATTTCATGCATCTTTCAATAAGCATTTCAGTAAGTACTACTCTTATGAAAAACTTCTTGAAGGGTGTTGTGAAAAATACAAGCTTTATATTCAGCAGGAATTAGATTCTTCTTCATGTGATGAGCTTAGTAATGATCCGATTGAAAGTGAAAGTGAAGATGAAATTGAGTTTTCTAATCAATATGTGCATGGAAATGTTTCTCCTTCTAATTCCCGAGAAGAGGAGTTTCATGGCATGATTGATGGTTGTACTAATGATTACATGGATTTAGATCCATTAAATCCTGTAGCTTATGCATCCAATCTCGTTGTTTTACAAGAAGAAACTATTGTAGAAAATTATCTTTCTCCTTTCCTGCAAGAGCTTTCCCATCCTTTGTTAGTACCTGAGATTGAAGAAGAAGATCAGGAGATTGATCATATTTTTATGAAAGAAAAGGGTGTTCTTGATTCACCTATTTTTGATGAATATTCTGATGAAGGAGAGTAGATCTCTTTTGTTGACGTGAAGAGAATCCCACTATTTTATGACAGCTATGAATCATATGTTGATGAAGAAAAATGGTGTATAGAAATCAGCCATCCGAAAACTCCCGCAGCAGACATTCAACAATCACCTTCTCAAATCAGTGAGCCTCCATGTATTGTGTTGGAACCTGGATCTGCAGAATACACCAAACAGTCTATCATCAACAGTGAAGCTAGCATACAGTCCTATTCAGATTTGCAAGCATCCGAAGGTGGCATCCATGATCAACAGGAGGATATGCAGAGACTTTCGGATCTTCAATTGAAACAACAACAAGAGGTATTTGTTTTCAGTTTTATAGATCCATTTGCTAATTATCTCGAGTTTATAAGCATCTTGGATGTCAGAGAACGTTTTTCAATTGAAGGATGGCTATCCTTCTCTTTTGAAATTCATTTATGTATTCTTTGGTTTCCTACATTGATCATTTCCGGATCAAGATGATTACCAATCAATCAGATGCTTGTATGGCTTCATTGGAAGCAAGCTTTTACCTAATCTGAAGTAGCACACTTGATTAGAGTAGAAGTAGGAAGAAATAAGCTCATTTTTGAACATTTCCTTTTTGTCAATTTTCAGCATACAGTCATATCAGTTTCAAATAAGGAACATAGGTGCTTTCTGTTGGAGTCAGAAGTCACTCCTGGATTGCTTGCAGGAGAAGAGCCCGACACCCATCAGTTTAATGTCACAATTTGTTTGAAAGGGTGATCAAACTGAAGGAAACTCAGAACTGTGTCATCTCAACTCGAAAACTAGACCAAGCATGCTTGACCGAGTGAGGTCTTGATAAACTTCAAACAGTGAGTTTCAATAAAGGGTGAGTAGGGGGAAGACTTCATGAGAAGAGTGCAAGGGTTTTTCATAAACGTCAGGTTCACAACCGATTGAAGAAGAAAGCATTCAAACAAAAGATCTTCTTATATTCAAACACATAACACTAGAGAGCACAACAATGTCGCAACAAATCCTTTATCATAACAAGATTGTTAAATCCACGCGAATCTTTCGACTGTGGATTCTCTAGCATAAGATGAAACAAAGATGGAAAAAGAGAACTATTTGTTATAAACCAAGAAGTCTCAAACACAGAGGCATAACCAGAAAACCAGAATATTCACTGAAACTTCACAATCGGGAGCTTAGCTCTACCATCGATAGATACAAAAATGG
>JASDQU010100937.1:437336-448715 GCA_032191745.1 Picea mariana | reverse complement strand
TTTCATATTTGTTGTGATCTTTATATTTAAATAATTAATTTACACTCATCCATGGATGTCTTCTAATAGGTGCTAACATACAAAGAAGAGCCAACCAAACAATTAATCAACATTGGGTTAAGTGATAAATGTGGGTATATGTTGAAGTATCAAGGTTTAATTGAACAATTTGTAAGTAGCAATATTGTTTAACTTCCCTTGTTTTATAATTAATGGAACAATAAGAAACCTTTATATTAATTATATCTACTATGCTTTGTCATGCCGTATTAAAAATGTAGGAAACAAAGTATGGGAGGAGCCAACACAAAATATTTTGTTAAACGACACGAGGAAAGGCTTCAAAATGATTTGTATGGTTTATGAATCACTTGTTGCTATGATACACTTTTTGATTTACACAGTCATGTATATTCTACTATATTATAAATCTAGATTTACTTATTACGCTTTATTTCTATGTTTGTAGATAGAAAATGAGCAGTTGGAACATAAAGAACAAGTCGAACAAGAAAACATCCATTTAAATAACCAAAGTACAATATCACCTACAACTGATCAAGAAATGAGAGATGCACACAACTCGAGCAATGATAACAATTCAAGTGATGAATGGAAATCAATACAATTGAATGTTACTGCAAATTGTATGTTTTGTAATATTGGTCTGTAAAAATCAGGGATTTTGCTTAATGTAGTGGACAATTGCATGAGGACATGTTACCAATAACTGTAACAATTACATATTGGTTCGATTTTCATTATTGTGGACCTTTACATTGTCCCATTTTGTATGACCATGGGTGTCTTATTCATATATAATATATTGGGTTTGCTATTTTATTGCATTGTCAAATGTTGCGTTCTTGATTAATTAATATGTGAATGATTTACATTGTTGCAAATAACTGATTAATTAATATGTGAATGATTTACATTGTTGCAAATAAATGATTAACTAATATGTGAATGACTTACATTGTTGCAAATAACAGAGGTGTAATCCATTGGATAAGGCATTAATGCAATCATTATATCAAAATACAATAACAAAAATATAAAAACAATATTATTATAAAAATATTTGTAAAAAAGAAATTAATTAAAATATATACATATCGGTGAATTATTATGAACTCACAAAATGGTGCCTAAAATAATATAGAAATCAATGTTTTTTAAGGGGTTATATGCACCAATGCATATTAAGCATACTGAAGCACTGGTGCATATTAATTATACACAAGCACCGATGCATAAAATGTGTGATAATATATATTGTTTTAAAATTTATAGTGGGCATGTGATACACATGCATAAATTTTTTAAATAAATGAAAATGCTGGTTCTTTAAAAAATTAAATGCACTGGTGAATTTAATAAGATAAATTGTAATATCCCTAATCCGAACCCCAATTTTAAATGTACATTTAGGCTGGTGAGTCGTTGGCACCAAGTGTTGGTTCAGTTTTGCGTGCACCTGAAATTGTAAATGTACATTTAGGTTGGTGAGACGTTGGTACCAAGTTTTGGTTTAGTTTTGCATGCACTTGAGTAGTGTGCAATGATTGTTTCCAAAGAAAGAGTGCACACATTCCATAATGCTGTGCACACTTGAGTAAGTGCAGGAGGATTACATTGAAGTGCACATCAGACCGAGTTTTATATGTGTGTGTGTGTGTGTGTGTGTGTGTGTATTGGTTATTGGTGAGCCAGGATGCAAAAAGGCCAGTGTGCATATCCTTGTAAATGTAATCACGCTTAAATTTTTAATAAAATCACATCACTCCATGCAAAAAAATCAGATGAAAAAGAGACGGGGGGATAAACTCCACTGAAAAGGGAAAAGGGGGGACTTAAGTCTAAGGGAATATTTTATTAATATTTCTGAAAAGTATAATTTATGGATATTTAATTATCTTAAGTTCCCGAGGGATGGGAACAAGTCACCAAGTGTCTAAAGCTAATTCTGAAGGTGACACGTGTCCAGTTATGACCATGCAAATATATGGTCAAACGTTAGCGTATTTTTGGGAGAACTCATTCCTTTGGGGATTTTCACTCATTTTTCATCAGGGATGACCATTACCTTATTTGCAAAGAAAATCTTGGAAATGGGTTTTCCATATTGTAACTAGAGTATTTTTCTGTCGAAGAGGCGGGTTGTCAGGCCCATGAGAAATCTCTCTAGGTGAGAGATTTGCTTTCAAATAGGAGAGTTTTCAGGCCTGCGAACATTCTCTCCAGGTGAGAGATTTGCTGTCGAAGAGGTGGGTTGTCAGGCCCACGAGCATTCTTTCCAGGTGAAATATTTGCTAGGAATTATTCCCTAGTGCATTGAGCATTAGTTATAGAGCTCTGAGATTTCCTATTCGGCTTGTTGCTAAAGCCCTAGAAGGGAAGTGGGGCAACCAAGGGACTGTTGAGTAGAGAAGGGGCACATTTCCTTGGGTGGGACAACCATGTGGGGAATGAGAGACTATAGGCTAGTTGCAGCAATTGGGCACCTTGGACTGGATAATTATGTTGTTTATTAGACCTTAGCTTGGCATTAGGAATCCTTTTTTCCTGGTGGAGTTTAAGCCTCAACTTGGGGGTGACTTATTGCTGAAATTATATGAGCAACAAAGCCTATGGATGAGAGGAACGTCTGAGATCTACGCACAATTGATGAATCTTTATAAAAATATAAGTGTTCTTTATGTGCTTGCCTAATTTAGTGTGTACTTAATTATCTATGTCTGATATGGGTTTATTTCCTGTATGACGCTACATATAATTAATTTTCGTTATTCAGTATAATGCTGTTTACACATGTAAGCATGATGTTGTTATTTAGTATTTGTTGTCTCACATGAAGAGTATGATAGTTATTGAGTTTTCTTATTAGTTAACTTTGTAATAATGGTTATGAGTTTCCAAGGAAAGGCTAGAATTGTTGTGCGTGTAGCGAAATAATCCATGCATGCATGGGGATGAAATCATCGTGCACATGGGGAAGAAGATCTACATGCACAAAGAGAACTGAAATTGCGTGTGGCACCCGAGTGGTTTTGTGTGCAGTAGTAATCATGTGTTCAGAGTGGTTTTGCGTGCAATATATTGTGTGTTTTGAATGATTGTGCCCGCAGTTATATTATGTGTTAATTCTGCTGTTATATTTAGTGTCTGAAGAGGAAAAATTGTGTGGTGCGATCCAACTTGGGATTGTGTGCGTTACCTCACATGATTTTGCACAGATTAACATTATAGAGTAGAATCTGCGCACTTTATTTTTGGTGTGACATTGCTTAGTAGTTAGTTGGGGATGTTACAGGTTGGTATCAGAATTGTATTTAGGAAGTTTGCAGTAGTGGAGACGTTACAATGGGGTAACGGGACCCAACTAGGAGGCTAGGTACGTTACAAAATGGTATCAAAGTAGATTGGTAATGCGGTTACGTTACAAATTGGTATCAAAGCATTTTGTTAGTGTTGGTAATGGGGTGCATTACAAATTGGTATTAGAGCATATTGGTAACGCGGTTACATTACAAGTTGGTATCAAAATATTTTGTTAGTGCTGGTAACGAGGTACATTAAATATTGGTATCATAGCTCCAGTTTCAACCTTAGCCTATAACGTAGCGGGGTCCCATTACAAAATGGTATCATAGTAGATTGGTAATGTAGTTACGTTACAAATTGGTATCGAATCATTTTGTTAGTATTGGTAACGAGGTACATTACAGATTGGTATCAAAGAAGATTGGTAACGTGGTTACGTTATAAATTGGCATCAGATCATTTTTTTAGTGCTAGTAACAGGGTATGTTACAAATTGGTATCAGAGCTCTAGTTTTAACACTGAGCCTAGATGGGCCAAGTATCTACTTAAGGAGAAATTTGGAATGGTAAGAGGCTGAATTTGGAATTACAGTGTGGCCATGATATGCATAAAATAAGAATGCCCAAGTGTGCACACTAAATTTTGACATTATGGGGTGTGGAGTTGGAAATACACATAATCAAAGGTGCACGGGTGTGCACACTAAAATTTGGGGCTTTGCGGAGCAAAACTTATGGTGCATGAATAATATTAATACATGGTGTATATGTTGAATATGGACATCGCACATTGGTACGTGTTGAATACCAGTGTACACACGGGCTTCACAAGAAAGAAATAAAGAGTAAAAAGGTATTTGAATGAATTCCAAATGACCATAATTTACCGTGCAAGACTCATAATTGCACAAGGGAGTAGTCGATGGAAAATATTTGGACAGAGGAGTCCAATTATTCACCCAATTTTTTTGAATTGGGACGTTAAAATCATCCAATAAATCAAAACAAAGGATTTTGACAAAATGGTGTAGAGTTTTCATGAAGTTGTTGCATGAATTTGTCTAAAAAATCTTATTGCCTGTACATTTTGTAGAATTAACAATGATCAGATCATGACATAATCAACATAGAGAGTCAAAAGCATGGAATATGCATAGAGAAATTACAACCATGATGATGAATTTGAGGGTTTGTATATCGGTATGGGTATTGGTAATATAAAATACAATGAGCATAAAGAAGGCAAGGAGGAGCGCATAAAAGTGGTAGAAACCATAAGGGGACTGTGAAGAGATGTCCAAAGATAAAAATATAATAATGAGAGGCTTATGAAAGCCAAGGAGCAACAATATGTCTTCAATATCAAGTTGGTGCAAAGCTTGGATAGAATAGAAAATAAAATGGATAAGGAGACAAAGTCAAGTAGGTCAAGGAGTTGCATTTCTCATGATGAGAGAAGAAAAAGAAGAAGTGTTTACATGCATCACCATCACTCACCAAAGAATTCATTTAGAAAAGCACGCAATAGCTCAATTCCATTTCTTGTCAGAAAGCATAAGAGAGGACTCAGGTGGACGAGCTACAGGGAGAAATGAATAAGATCAAGCCTCCTTCCTTTGATGGTGAGCACAAGAAGGATGAACATGCAGAGACCTAGCTACTAGGCATGAGGAAGTTGTTGATTAATCGGGTTGGTTTTCATTGATTTCAACCCTTGAAGAAAGTTCGGTAGCGAATTTCGGTAGCACAAGGTTTGGGTAATGGACCTAATTTTGTTTGATGTATAATTATATGAGTTTTGATAAATCTTCATGTAAGACTATTCTATATGGATAGTACATGTCATTCCATTTCCAGTGGTATGTGGAACGTCACATAACTCCTCATGGTTTGAGAGTTATGGCCTTACGATGTTGAAAAACCCTCATATGATTGGCTTGAAACCCCAAAAGGTTAAAGAAGTCAAAGTGCTTGCAAAGAAGAAATTATTTAAATAATAAAGTGAAGTGACAAAGTCAAAGAGGATTATTAAAGCAATAAAGTGAAGTGACAAAGTCAAAGAGGATTATATAAATAATAAAGTGAAGTGACAAAGTCAAGGAGGATTATTTAAATAATAAAGTAAATAGAGAACTTTCTAATTATGGAAAGTGGTTATAAGAAGGTTAACCCTAAAATGTGGAAAATGGGTTAAGTGGTCAAGTGGCTATTGGATACATGGACACATGGCAATTTGGGCAAAGTTGGACATAGGTGACTATGTGGACAAAGTGGCCTAAAAGATGGTTCTAAGGAAGCTACTTGGAGAGTATAAATAAGAGGCAAGGCTCTCTCATTTTAATAACACTTGAGCATATTGAATATCTACAGGTGAATGAGGTAAACAAAGGATATCTAAGCCTAATTTCAAAGGGAAGGTGAAGTAAAGAAGGCCGAAATTCAAGGGAGGATAAATTCTTTTGATGATGCTTTCTAAGATATGTTATTTACAAGTCATCTCACCATTTTCAAAATAATTTTTTTTCTAGAATGATTCAGACCGTGAAATTGGGATGCCATTGAGAAAACATATCCAAGTAGCTGTGGTACAAATTTCATCTTGTGATTCATTTTATTTTTGGAGTTACACTCCGTGGAAAATAGGGTTTGTGGCTAGTTCTGAAACTAGTCTAAAACAAGTGTTTCAGGTAAAAACGCCATAAATTATTCATAACAGATTCAAATTCAGTAAGACCAAATGTGTTGGTTAGAGTACATTCTATAGTATTCTTTATAAAATTTTCAGATCCACACAACAAATATTCCGTGTGGGGCACGCTCTACAAGTTCGCTATCTAGAATAAACCAAAATTCAACAAGGTATGCCATTTTTGCTATAACTCCTTTTCTAAGAGGTTCCAAGTAGTGACACCTAGAGGAATTGTACCAAACACACTCAAGAACATTGTGTACTATTTTTAGATCTTTATTCATTACAGGTACATCGTTATGATTATTTTAAGTTAGGGTTGTTGACGAATCCAAAACTCATCATGTGAGACTAAAGTAAAGTTTGATGAAAATGCTAGTTTCTTGTTGTTAAAGTTAAGGAAGGTTTGCAGGTTGAGGTATAGGTTGGTGCATGGTTGATTTTATGGTACATGTTCATTACAGGTTGAGGTACAGGTTGATGCATGGTTCATGTTATTGGTATAGGTTGTTTGGTGCAGGTTGATTGGTACAGGTTTACATCAGTATATCTCACAGTGATAGTGTGACAGGGGTTCCATCATTCTACTTTTATTTCAGGGTGGTTGGACGGGGCAAGGAAAGGTGGTTGTAGCCACCTTCTGATTGTAGCCTAATAACATAGGGGTTGTAGCATCATTCTAGTTGTAGCCAGAGAATTGGGGAGTTGGAGCTTCCCTCAGGTTGTAGCCTGAGAAACTAGGGGGTTGGAGCCTCCTTCCAGTTGCAGTTGGAAAAAAAAGGAAGTTTGTGCTTCCAATGAATGTAATTCTTCAAGACATATAAGAAAACACATTCCGTGGTTTTCTCCCACTTTGGGTTTCCACGTAAAAACAATGGTGTACTGTTTATGTGTATTCATTTGTTCCTTGTTTATTTACTCTGCAAATATTGGATGATAATGCTACATTGATATAAAACTTCCATTATATGGTTAAAAATGATTATATTTATCTATTACTGATTCACCCCCCCTCTCAGTAATCTAACATTTGGTATCAGAGCAGGTTCCTTCAGAAATCAGTTTAACCACTGAAAGGTAGATCATGGAGAGAAACAACATGTATAAAAATGGAATACCACAGTTTGATGGACATAAGTATGCATTTTGGAGCATAAGGATGGAGACATATATATAGGCACATGGATTTGAAATTTGGCAATCAATTGTAGATGGATACACAACACCAACAACTCCGTCGACAAATGACAAAGCAGTGAAACTCAGTCAGAATAATTCCAAATCCACAAATGCACTTCTGAATGGTCTTGGAGAATCGGTATTCACCAAAGTTGCACATTGTAAATCCGCTAAAGAGATTTGGGACAAACTTGAAAATATTTATGAAGGATATTCAAAAGTCAAAGAAACAAAGCTTCAAACTTACAGAGGTCAGTTCGAACAACTAAAGATGCAGGAAGATGAGAATATTTCAGCTTACTTTTTACGAGTCGATGAAATAGTAAATGCAATATTGGGATTGGGAGAAGAAATCAAAGAATTTGTAATTGTTCAAAAGGTAGTAAGATCTCTTCCTATGAGATTTGACACTAAGATATCATCACTAGAAGAAAGAGTATATCTAAACTCAATAAGCATGGATGAACTACATGGAATCTTCACAGCATATGAAATGAGAACTGAACAAGAAAATCCAGATATAAAAGAAGCATCTTTCAAAGCATCCAAAAGGGCAAAGCAAAAGGGAAAGAAAAAAGAAAAAGAACATATACAACAACAATGACGTCTCGGAAGATGATGAAGAAGCGACCAACTTTGTCAGAAGATTGAACAAGGGAACCAACGAGAGGTATAAAGGTAAGATTCCTTTGATTTGTTTTAATTGTGATGGTATTGGTCATTTTGCTAACAAATGTCCTCATAAGAAAAAGAGAAATGATGAAGGTTACTCAAATAGAAAACAAACATATAAAGGCAAAAGAACCACAAAGAAAGTTTTTAAGAAAAGATTATGCACCAAATAAGACATCTCATCATCAGATGAAGATGAAGTCAGTGACAGTGAGACATAAATAGTTCTATTCATGGCAGTAGAAGAATCTCATAAAGAAGACTCCGAAGAAGAATACACAGAGGCTGAAGAAGAATATGAAGAGGCAGAAGTTGACTATTGATAATAATTGTTGTGTGCCATAGAAGTTATTAGAAGAGAAAAGAAGAAAAATAAGAAACTACAAGCGGAACTAGACAAGAAAGAAGACACTCAGGAACTAGAACAAATGATCACAAATTTGAAGGTTAAAATTGAAGAAGCACTCAAAGAACAACTAGAAGGAAGAGACAAGATCATTGGAAATTTGGAAGCAAAAATTATCACATTAAGAAAGGATCTTCAAAAGAAAAATATGCAGAACAACTCAAAAGGTTTGAATGACATTATCAATAGTCAAAAACCTCATCATGACAAGTTCGGACTTGGATACAATTAGACAAAAAATGGATCAAGCTCCAAAACAACAGAACAAGAAACATATCCAAAAAGCTATGCAAAAACAATCAAAAGGGATATGAAGGTCTACAAAGAAAACTACAGGGACACTCCTCCATCGAGAAGATTCAGATTTCAGAATCAACGATCGACAGAAACATATAAGTCTCAAGAAGAAGAAGGATTCATAAGAGTACCTCCTTTCAGAATATCTTCAACTCCTAGGTATCAAACTATATTTTTTGGTTTATGTTATGCATGCAATAATTTTGGACATAAAGCTGTGAATTGCAGAGATAACAACAGGAACATAAACAACTTTGAAAGTCGTACACAAAATGGTTATCCAAGAAGGCCTAGTGAAACACAAAGAAGAAGTTACAACATGTTTGAATCTTTGAGCACTAAAGTGGAATGCTACAAATGTAACAACTTTGGACACATGGCCAAAGATTGCAAAATGATAGTCCCTCCTAGAGAACCACAATAGAACAACAACAGTCATAGACATGAACCTCAGAAAATGACATGGATAAGAAAGCATAATCGATATAGCAATGAAGAATGCACACTCGCTTTACAATATAAGCAGAAGAAACGTGGTTGGTATGTTGACAATGGTTGTTCAAAACACATAAAAGGTGATAGAGACATGTTTCTTACATTAAGAAAGGAAAGAGATGGATTAGTCTCCTTCGGAAATGGTGATTCAACTAAAATCATTGGAAAAGGCACAGTCATAATTGGGAACAAGAATACCAAGGCAGAAAATGTTCTACTAGTAGAAGATATGAAGCATAATATTCTAAGTGTGAGTCAAATGTGTGACCAAGGTCATAAAGTTACTTTCGATTCATAAAAGTGCGAGATAAGAAAAGAAGGTTCAGTAAAATTGATTGCAACAGCTGGGAGAACTTCAAGCAACATATATGTATTAAGTGAGATTGGAAATGAAAAGTGTTTCCTAGGAAAGGAATATGAAATTTGGATATGGCACAAAAGAATGGGTCACATACATTTTTATAACCTTGTCAAATTCAACAAAAGGGAAGCAATTAGAGAAATGCCCCAGATCACGAAACCAACCAACACTTTATGAAAGCATTGTCAACAAGGAAAGCAAACAAAGACCAGGTTTAAATCAAAATAATATTCAATGACAAGACCACTAGAAATTGTGCATACTGATCTAGTTGGACCAACTACAACAAAGGGTTTAAAACGTGAGAAATACTTTATGTTATTAGTTGATGGTTATAAAAGAATGACTACAATTTACTTTCTCAAGAATAAGTCAGAAGCTTTTGAAAACTTCAAGGTCTACAAGGAAATGGTTGAAAATGAAATGGATTCAAAAATTAAATGCTTGAGATCTAATAATGGATGAGAGTTCACTTCAAAGGAATTTATGGACTACTGCAACAAACATGGAATAAAAATACAATTCTCTTTTGCTAGGACACCTCAACAAAATGGAGTTGTTGAAATAAAGAACAAGACATTACAGGAAATGGCTCGAACAATGATAATGGATTCCAAATTGATAGATATCTTTTGGACATAGGCACTGCATACAACAATTTACATTCAAAATAGAGTAATGCTTAGAAAAAACACTGACAAAAATCCATATGAGCTATGGAAAGGAAGACCAACAAATGTGAAGCACTTCAGAGTTTTTGGAAGAAAATGCTACATCAAAAGAGAAGATGGCAGAATGGGAAAGTTTGACTCTCGTGTGGACAAAGGAGTACTTGTTGGTTACTCAAGTGCAAGGAAAGCATACAAGTGTTACAACATAAGATTGAACAAAATTGTGGAAAGCATCAACGTAACAATTGATGAAACAAGTAGACAAGAATTAAAGGAAGAAGAAAATGAATCAATGGAACAACTTTATGAAGAAGAAGTAGAAGATGAAAAAGAAGTAGAAGGGGAAGATGAAGAGGATCTGACAGAAGCATAAGAGAAAGTTCAACAAGTGCCTCCAAAGACACCTAGAAGACGAGTACAAAAGAATCATCCTTCAGATCAGATTATCAGAAACAAAGATGCAGGAGTTGAGATTAGAAGAAGAATCTGTTCACCAGAACAAACACACCTAGCACTCTCATCTACGATTGAACCAACCTGTTTTGAAGAGGCCAACAAGGATGAATTTTAGAATAAGGCCATGGATGAATAATTGGATCAAATAGATAAAAATGACACTTGGGAATTGGTTCCAAGACCAAAGGATAAGAATGTGATAGACAAAAAGTGGGTATAAAGGAATAAATTGAATGAAGATGGACAAGTTACAAGGAACAAAGCTAGTTTGGTATGTAAAGGATATGCACAGGTTGAAGGAATCGAATTTGAAGAGACATTTTCGCTAGTTGCCAGAATAGAAGCAATCCGATTGCTTTTAGCTTATGCATGCTCCAAAAATATTAAAGTGTATCAGATGGACATAAAATCAACTTTTATGAATGGGGAACTTGAAGAGGAAGTCTACATTGAACAACCAAAAGGATTTCAGTTGTCAGAGAACACAAATTATGTGTGTAAATTAAAGAAGACCTTGTATGGTCTAAAACAGGCTCCTAGAGCATGGTACTCTAGACTGGATAAATATCTACAACATGCAGGGTTCATAAAAGGAAGTGTAGACAACAACCTCTACATCAAGGTAACTCAAGATAGTATTTTATTAATTGAAGTTTATGTTGATGATATTATTTTTGGAAGTACTAATGACATGTTAAGCTATAAATTTGCAAAGGACATGCATAATGAATTTGAAATGTCATTACTTGGAGAACTATCCTTCTTTTTGGGTCTTCAGATATGTCAAAGCAACCAAGGAATTTTTATTTCTCAAACCAAGTATATC
>JASDQU010100937.1:423331-434269 GCA_032191745.1 Picea mariana | reverse complement strand
TATTAGGTGGAGGAGAACTCGGAGAAGAAGGAGTTCGCAAAGGGGCTGCTGGGAATGAGTCCCGAAGTGGAGTGGGAAACAAGAGGGGATTTAAGGAGAAGGCTAGTGAGCTCAAGTCAGCAGGTGCTCCTCTTTGCACAGGAGTAGTAACGGTAACAAGAGTCAAAGCAGTAAAGATAGGAGTGGGGAAATTTTCTGCAGTCCTAGGCCTATGCCAAGGTACAGCCTCGGAGGAGAGGGGAGTGACAAGGATTTCTCCCTCCAGTCCTAAACCGAGAGTGGAAAACTCAGCAGGAACACTCCCAAAATTCAGGAAACGGGAAACCTCTGAAGGAGGTCTACTAGGAAACTGAGGAGGAGAAAATGGAGTGCTTACAGATGGAGATGGCAGATTACCTGGTTCGACGGTGGCAGCTTCTCCTTCAGAGACCTTTCCTTTTCCAAGGACCACCTCCTGATCAGTCTCAGGTGTAGCTAGAGGCAGTTGTGCATGAGACCGCGTGTGTCTGCCTCTGAAAGCCACAATTAATAGAGCAGGTTCTCCCTAGTGGATTCATCACAATGGAGTCGCCAGGTGCACAGTAGCAATCTTCAAAGGCTCTAATACCCGATGCACCTTCCGAATCGGAGGTTCAATGTCTTTCAATCCCGGGGAAAATTTTCAACTTTGCCCCCAGCAACGGCACCAGAAATGTTAGCGTCGGAAGTCACTCCTGGATTGCTTGCAGGAGCAGAGCCTGACGCCCATCAGTTTTATGTCACGGTAGTTTTTAATGGGTGATCAAATGGACAGAGACTCGGGAAAATGTCACTCTAACTCAGAGACTGGGTCCGGTATGTAAGAAACAAAGGAGGTCTTGATCTAACTTCAGTCAGCGGGTTGATTAAAAGGTGAACAGGTGGAAGACTTGATAATAAGAGTGAACAAACTACTCTAGGCAACGGCTTTGAGTAATTTGTAGAAGAAAAACTCTGAATGCGAGATCCTTTGGTTCAGTGCTTCGAGAAACTGAAAGGGGGACTTGACTGGATTCTCCAATTCCAAGTCGTTCAGCGTTAGGAAAATCACAAGGACTGATTAGAGACAATGTTACTACTATAGTGATCAAATTCTACATCATCCTATAGCAGCTACAACTCGACTGGATTCTCCAATTCTGAGCTTCTCTAACACAGTTTGAACAAAGACGTGAAAGAAACTGACATTCATAAGGCAAGAAGTCTCAAGAGTCCATACATAACCAGAAATAACAGTGCTTCATTAAAGCTTTACAACCGGGAGCCTTGCTCAACCATCGATCCTTTACAAAATACAAAGACTGAGTTCATATACTCAGAGAAAATCACCTAACAGAGGCGCGCTCAGTCGCTCAAGGCTTGGTGTCCTTTCAGCCAAAATCGGACGAGTATTCTTTGTCAGATGCCACCTTAACTGTGCATGGCTCCTACAAGGGGAGTAGCTGAGCTAGTAAATGTTGATTTAGCGTGTGCAGACATCCTCTGGCTAGTTGAGGACTCAGCATGGCTTCCTTGAAGAACTGGGTACACAGGACCCTCTTGAGTGCACCGCTTGCCAGACCTTCCATACCTTACACTTAATGCATCAGGAGAGGTTTCACCCACCCCTTCTCGCCTTTATTTACTCCAAGTGAAGGCTGGGAGCGGGATCGTATCAGATGGTACATGGAGATTGAGACGATCCTTTTGGCGACTGGATTCGATGCCTTTGGCCCCTTTTAGCATAGTTCCTTTCTTTCCCAAGTGACCACGGGCTGTGACCCCGTGTTTATTCCCAGAGCGCTTTCGGCGTTCGCAAACGGAAGGAGTTAATCCTTTCTTCTTGAAATCACGATGAGCGAAACGCCGAGACGGCTTAATCTGGCACCACACGCCCCTCTGGATCTGACGGTTTTGAACTCTCCTGACAATGCTGAGGGCCCCAGGTCCTGGATGCTCTCTTAATTTCATGCATCGGGGAAAGATGGCGCTAATTCTTGCATTTCGAAGTTGTGATGGGTGAAAAGGTGAGGAGCCTAATCACGCGTGCCAGGTGTCTCTTGTGGATGAATGGCTGAGGCTGCTTTGCGATACTGTGGTCCCAGCTCTGGGCGCCTTTGGCGCTTTCGGGGTTCGGGGTTTCGAGATGTATAACACCATGAAACTCTCACCTGTCGAACTCGCGACTGCCGAAAAGGCGGTCTATTGTGTTAACTTCAGCACAACTTCTCTATTCACGATTTCCCGCCAACCGTTGATCTGCTCACATGGATGGATCCGGACCGTTGACACTATAATTTTGCTCGCTTACTGGCTGGAAGCTTGAAACGAGATTTTTCCATGCTGCGCTTGGGCGCTCCTCGTACAACTTGCATACCCGAATACTCTTGTGCCTAGGACAAGAAATGTCGCTAACACTAAGGGAAGAGCTTCTAGAGATTAAAGAAGCTACTAAATCAAGAGAGAGGGAAGTTTCCAAAACCCTCAAACAGTCAGAACATATCATCAGTGATTTGAAGTCTCAGCTTCTAGAAGCTAATAAAATTGAAGAAGTCATTTTAAAACAACTTAATGATAATAATAAAAAAACATGTGAGAAACTAGAAGCTGAGATTAAGCTGTTAAAAAGTGAAATTGAGAGAGAAAAGAAGGGATCAAAATTTGGAAATAGTTCAAAAATATTGGATGAATTTTTCAGTAGTCAAAGGTCACCAAACAACAAGACTGGTTTCGGGTACAATCAAGACTCAACTTCTACATCACAAGGATCTATCAAGAAAACAATTAGTTATGCAGATGCTCTAAAAAACTCATTAAGAAAAGAAGATAATAAGGCAAAGATGATACTATTGAAAATTGTTACACATAAACATAAATCAATACTCCCTACTAGAGTAAAAAATGATAAGAAAAATAAAATCATCAGAAGGAATCCCCCTAAATATTTGTTTATTGGATATTGTTACTCTTGCAATAACTTTGGACATAAGGTAGTACACTGCAAAGCTTATGGACAAAACAATCATAGAAATGTCCAAAAGTATAAGAGCAATAAGTACAATACAAAGAAGAGAAACTATAACTCATTTTCTCCTTTGCAAGACGTCAATAGTGAATGCGAAAAATGCAACAACTATGGTCATAAAAATAGTGAATGTAGATTGCCAAAGTATGATAAAAAGAAAAATATTTCCCATAATCAAAAAGAATGGAAGAAAAAGCAAATAGAATGCAATGTAGCCTTATATGCAAGAAATCAAGGATTTCAGTGGTATATAGACAGTGGATGTTTCGAACACATGACTGGAGATCAAAGTAAATTTATCAAGTTAAATAAGAAAGGAAAAGGAAAAGTAACTTTTGGAGATAACATGTCAGCCAAGATACTGGGAAAAGGCATTGTTAGTTTAGGAAATAATAAAACCAAAGCAGAAGATGTACTTCTAGTAGAAAATATCAAACCAAATCTCCTAAGTGTAAGTCAGACATGTGATCAGGGTCACATACTTACTTTTGATTCTCAGAAATGTGAGATCAGAAAAAAAGGACACTGGAAAGCTAGTGGCAGTTGCACCAAGAACATCTAGCAATGTGCACATCCTTAATATAGATGAAGAAGAAAAATGGTGTTTAAGCCAAGTAGATGAAAGTTGGCTATGGCATAGAAGGTTGGGACATTTAATCTTTGACAACTTGATCAAAGCCAATGAGAAAAAGTCAGTTAGGAACCTACCAAAAGTGATTAAGCCTTCAGATTCTATTTGTAAACATTGTCAAATAGGAAAGCAAACAAGAGTTAGGTTCAAAAAAAAAGAGCATTCCACAACAAAACCATTAGAGCTTATTCGCACAGATCTATGTGGACCAAAAAGAACTAAAAGTACTTATGGTGAACAATATTTTATGTTGATTTTTTATGATTACATAAAATTGACTTGGGTATTCTTTCTAAAAGAAAAATCAGAATCCTTTGAGAAATTTAAAATATACAAAGCCCTTGTAGAAAATGAAACAGATCTAAAAATTAAATTTCTAAGATCAGACAATGGAGTAGAATTCACCTCTAAAGAGTTCATTCAATTATGTGAAAATCATGGTATCAAAATACAGTTTTCAGCTCCCAGGACTCCTCAACAGAATGGAGTGGTAGAAAGGAAAAACAAAACAGCTCAAGAAGCTGCAAGAACCATGCTAAATGAAGCCAAGCTTCTAGAAAAATTATGGAGATATGCAATCTACACAGCAGTCCACATACTTAATAGAGCTCAGTTGACACCCAACCATGACAAAACCCCTTATGAACTATGGTTTGGAAGGCCAGCATCTGTAAAACACTTTAAAACTTTTGAAAGTAAATGTTGCATAAAGAATGATGAAGATAACCTAGGAAATTTTGATCCAAGATCTGATGAAGGAATATTCTTAGGATATTCATCTAATAAAAAATCATACATATGTTATAATCTTAGAGTACTAAATATAGTGGAAAGTGCCAATGTAAATATAGATGATCGAAAAAAGAGCATATCCCAAGGCATTGATAAAAATATCAAAAAGAAGATGATGATGTAAAATCTCAGCAGGAAGATGATGATGTAGAATCTCAACAAGAAGATGATAATGATGAAACACAAGAAAATGAACCACATATTGATGAAGAAGACAATGAATAAATGCCCTTGCCAAGAGCTCCATCAAAAAGAGTTCAAAAGAATCATCCTGAAAGCCATATTATTGGAGATAAAAGTTCAGGAGTGGAAACAAGAAGGAAACTCCCTTTTGACTCAAAACAAGCAACGTTATCCCTAATACAACCTAATTCAGTTAAAGAAGCTGTCAAAAGTAAAGATTGGATAAAATCAACGAATGAAGAACTAGACCAAATAGAGAAGAATCAGACTTGGGAACTAGTTCCAAGACCCAAGAACAAGAATGTGATAGGAACCAAGTGGATCTTCAAAAACAAACTAAATGAAAATGGAGAAATTAGAAAAAACAAAGCCAGATTAGTGTGCAAAGGATATTCCCAAGTGGAAGGTATTGATTTTGAAGAGACTTTTGCTCCAGTAGCAAGACTTGAGGCCATCAAAATGTTCCTAGCATTTGCATGTTTCATAAGTTTCAAAATCTATCAGATGGATGTCAAGTCAACATTCCTTAATGGAACACTAGAAGAAGAAGTCTATGTTGAGAAAACAGAAGGATTCATGTTATCAAAAAATCAAGACTATGTGTGCAAGCTGAAAAAGGCCCTGTATGGTCTTAAACAAGCCCCCGGAGCATGGTTCTCTAGGCTTGATCACTACATATAAAAATAAGGATATAAGAGAGGGACTAATGACAGCAACCTATACATCAAAATTGAGGATCAAAACATGATTGTTGTGATGGCATATGTAGATGAAATCATATTTGGGAGTAATCTGACTACACTAAGCAGAAAATTTGCAACCAAAATGCAAGAAGAGTTTGAAATGTCTATGCTGGGAGAACTATCATTTTTCTTAGGTTTACAAGTAAATCAAACAAAAAATGGAATATTTGTTTCCGAAACCAAATATATCAAGGAAATTCTGAAGAAATTTCAAATGGAAGACAGTAAACCTATGAGTACTCCCATGGTCATTGGATGTAAAATAATCCTAGAAGATGACTCGCCAAAAGTAAACCAAATGATGTATAGATCAATGGTTGGAAGTTTGCTCTATTCAATAGAAACAAGGCCTGAGATCATGCAAACTGTAGGAATCTTGAGGAGATTTCAATATGCACCTAAATAAACTCACTTAAAAGCATTAAAAATAATATTTAGATACCTTCAAGGCACCCTAGAACTTGGATTATGGTATACAAAAGATAAAAACTTCAATCTAACTATGTATACTGATGTAGATTGGGTCGGTAGCATAGATGATAGGAAAATCACCATTGGAGGACCATTTTTCTTAGGAAAAATTATGGTAGCATGGTTAATCAAGAAACAAACATCCACATCACTCTCTACAGTAGAGGCATAATACATTGTTGTCGCATCCTACTGCACACAAGTTCTTTGGATGAAGAAAACTTTAGAAGACCTACAAATAAGTTATAATAATCCCATTACTATTAACTATGATAACACGAGTGCCATAAGTATCTCTAAAAATCCAATCATACATTCTAAAACCAAACACATCCCAATTAAATACCATTTTCTAAGAGATCGGGTTACCCAAAAATAGTTAAAATAGTGTAAGTAGACACCAAAAAACAGATTGCAGACATTTTCACAAAAACTTTTCCCAGGAGTACTTTTGAAATTCTTCGATAGAAATTAGGAGTAATTCAAAAAACTCATTAAAAACCATAAAAATGTATCATAAGAGGCACATGGTCAGGAGGAGAATTTCCACAAGGGGAGATAAGAAATATCCCCTCTGCCATTGTTTTCAAAGGGGGAGGAAATTGATAAGGGCAGAAATTTCAAAAAGAAAAAGGTTGCCATCAATGCCAAAGGAGGAGATTCTCGGACATATTGTCATTGATGTCAACAGTCGATGTCATTATGATGCAATGATGAGTTATTATGAACAACTTGTAGAGGAATCTACCTAAATCTCAGGAGAGGTAGCGTATTAGATTTCACAAAATTAGCGCAAATACAGAAACACCATCAGGATCGAATTCCCAACAGATCAATGATATCGATCAATTAGAATCCAAGTACAAAACCAAAAATATCATAAAGGAAAGTGCATTGCAGAAACGCGATCAGGATTGAAATCCCCACAGTAAAACTACAAAAAAAATTGAGGGAGAATCATGTCCACTAATGAAGATTTCGAGACAAACAAGGATTGTCAGATCTAGAAGTTACTCTAAGATTAATCAGGGAATATCACCTCGGGAGATTTGGGAAATGGGAGCATATAACCCAAAGTCTCGAAGGTCGAAATGAACTGATCACAGTCGTTGGATCAAGGATTCACGAGATATTGAAACAGCCAAAATCTCGATAACCGTTGGATCATGTTAGGTTGTTCGCGTCAAAGGAGGATCATTATATGAATTCAAGATGCTCGAGGTTTAGTCAATGAATCTCACTTCGGGAGATTTGGGAAATAGGAGCATATAACCCAAAGTGACGAAGGCTAAAATGAACTAATCACAATCGTTGGATCAAGGATTCAGATGAACCTATGACCGTTAGATCCAGGAGGAGGACATGTGCTACACCAAGATATCCACATCAGCAAGGACACATGGCGCAAGCAATTGGTGACAAGTGTCTAGGTCCAGTTGTCACTTTAGGTTACGTAAGTCACGAATTTAGGTGACACGTGGCAGTCACTCGGCCAATGCCAAGTCAGCAGTGATGTCAGCAAGTTACGTCACTTCAGTAGTTTGTCCTTCGGGGGAAACCATCATCTACCTGAAGCGTCGAAGGCTGAAATCAATGCTAATTGTTGATCTAATATCCTCCAGATTCTCACATGACCGTAAGATCAGAAGACAATCAACTCCACCGTTGACCACTCCGGTAAAAATAGGCCAAGAACATATGAAATTCCCTGAAGGTCGAAGCCCCGAAGTAACGACAACCATTGATATGAAGAAGAATATAGGAACCGTCATATCAAGAGACAGCCAACTCTGGTGATGACCAATGCCGGTGGAAATTGGAACAGCAATTACCCAGACTGTCAAATTCCTGAAGTGAACGAGAACCGTCCACTCAACTACAAATCAATTCATGGTCTTCGATTTGTTTAAAACCTCTAGATAGCCAGGATCATCCATCTACGGAAGAACAAATATTGTACGTCCAATCTACTTCAGCAAAATTTAATCTGGGAGGTTGAAAGATTGCAGAGGCTGGAAATCTCAAAGTCCCAAAGTAAATAATGGTCATCCATATCAATGTTTGATTAATTCATAGCCATTGGATTAAGAAGTGTAAGGATCAAATTTGAACTGTTGATTTGGTTCTGGGAATCATGCTAACCATTAGATCCATCCTTGTGAGAGGTAACTACTTTGGAATATCAAATGAGAGAGAAATCCCCCGAAGGCCGAAGTACCAGAGGAGTAGGTACCGTCCCCTAGTCAAGGGTTACGAACACATAAACCATGAGGCACTGAGTACGTCACTTAATTAATAAGCTCATGGTTTTGTGCATATGGTCACATGTAAATGGTTTGAAGGAAGTGCCTTTGCAGGTTTCAATTTCTGCAATATTTTCATAGACATGCAATCGAGTTAAAATAAATCGAACCATACCTGTGATCGATTTATGAAAAGCACACTCACTGAATTAACAGCCTTCACAATGATGTTTGAATAACAATAGATATTGTTGTTAATTTAAAATGAAGAGGTGTGATGGTCCAAACAAAGGGACACAATGCTTCATAACTCACACCAGTTGGAAGAATATATAAATGAGAAAGAATGGTGAGAAGAAAGTGTCTATGTATTCCAGATCATAAGATAAAAACAGCAGCAAAGTCCAAGTAGAAGAACTGGTGATTCTTATGATTGAGGGTTGACGGGAGGAGCACGGAAGAATTCATATCCTTTATTTAAGGGAGTTGTTGCTTCCTGGGGTTCGTTCCCTAAAGATAAGGGAGTTGGTGCTTCTTAGGGTTAGTGCCCTAAAAACAAGGGAGTTGGTGCTTCATAGGGTTGGTGCCCTAAACACAAAGGAGTTGGTGCTTCCTAGGGTTGGTGCCCTGAAGAAGGGGATTTGTGTCTCCTAGAGTTGGTGCTCTAAAAAGGATTGGTGTCCTTCACTATTCTTCATAAAAATCCTTGTAATTCCTATTAATTATATTTATATAATTTATTTTGCAAACAATTATATTGTTGATCTATTGTGGTAATTAACAAAATATAAAAGTAACTGCTAATTATTGAAAAAGGGAAATACTAATTCACCCCCCCCCTTTCAGTATTCCAACAATATATACATACAAAAACTTCACAAGTCTTCAAAAAGATACGAGTAGTTTTCCCGCATAGCATCCTCTCTCTCCCAAGTTGCATCCTCGGGACCATACCAGGTCCATTGGACCTTTATTAGATCCATGGCTCGATTCTAGAGCTGCTTGATTTTCCAATCCAATATGAAAATTGGTCGCACTCGAAACTTTCCTTTTGGCTCCAATTGAATCATATTCCAATCAATGACATGATTAGCATCAGGTACGTAATTTTTTAGTAAATATACATGGAAAACATTATGAATACACAAGGATATAGGAAATGCAAGCATATATGTGACACGACCAATCCTCTCTATGATTTCAAATGCCCCACACTAGTGTGCTGCCAGCTTAGAACAATTTCCCAACTTCATGGAATTGCGTCTTTCTTTTACTTTCAAGAACACATGGTCACCCACTTTAAACTCTCTGTGGTTTATGCCTTTATCAGCGCATCTTTTTTACCTATCTTGGGCAGCCTTTAAATTCTTCTTTATCTTCACCATCTTCTCTTCCATTTCCTGGAGAAGGTCTGGCCCAACCACTGCGCAGTCTATTGGGTTGTCCCAACTCACTAGTGTGTTTCACTTTCTGCCATAAATTGCCTCAAATGGGCTCATCTTTAGAGATGCTTGATACCCATTTTTATAAGAAAACTCAACCAAAGGTAAATACTTATCCCACTGTGTCAATTTTTCCATCACGTATATTCTTAGCATATCTGCTATCCTTGATTTACCCTCTTTGTTTTTCCATCTGACTCAGGGTGATAGGTTGTGCTAACATTCATATTTGTTCCAAATCCTTCGAATATCCCTTTCCAAAAATTTGATGTGAACTTAGGATCTCTGCCAGACACAATTGTCTTAGTTACACCATATAGCCTAGAAATTTATCTCATTCATATATCAGCAATGTTGGTTGCTTTGTGAGTTTAGTTCACTAGAATAAAATGGGCAGCTTTAGTAATCTTGTCCACCACTACCATAATAAAATCATGTTTCTTAGCAGTCCTAGGAAATTTAGTAATAAAATTCATGGTTACAACTTCTCACTTCCACTTAGGAATGGGAAAAGGCTATAGAAAACCAGTTGGATGTATGTGCTCAGCCTTGACCTTTTGACATTCAAGGCATCTAGAAATAAAATCAGCAACCTCATTTTCAATGCATGGCCAATAATATTTCTTTTTGACTGCTGCAATTGTTTTTTGGCAGCCTGGGTGTCCAGCTAAAGGAACTTTATGCATCTTTGAAAATAACAGATTTTTCAATTCCTGATCATTTGGCACATAAATCTGTGCCTATACATGAGGATTCCATCCTCTGTTAGCTCATAACCTTCCAATTTCTGTTGCAATTTACCTTGTTGTAAATTTTCCTTTATGTCCACATAGTGTTGATCTGATTTGGAAATCTCTAAAAAAAAATCACTCAAATCTTATTTGTACATGTTTATGGTTGCAGCATGCATCTCATGCTCTCTCCTACTGAGTGCATCAGCCACCTTGTTCTCTTTACATTTGATATGCTTGATATCAAAGTCAAACTCACTGAGGAATTCTTACCATCTACTTTGTCCAGCATTTAAACTCGGTTTTCCAAACAAATATTTCAGACCACTATGGTTTGTCCTCAACTCGAATATTTTTCCCATGAGGTAGTGCCTCCACATATTCAAGGTATGCGCTATGGCCACCAATTCCAAATCATGAGTAGCATAATGCTCTTCATGCTCTTTTAATTTCCTTGATTTGTAGCACACCACATGCCCATTCTGACTAAGGACTCTACTGAGCCCTTCCTTGTATGCATTTGTTCACACAACGAAGTCTTTATTAGGATCATCAATTCTCAAAATTAGCGCACTTGTCAACAAACTCTTCAAGTGCTAAAAACTCCTTACACAATCTAGAGTCCATTCAAATCGTGCACCTTTCTTTTGCAAGGATGTAATTGGGTGTGCAATCTTTGA